>MU224125.1:2266905-2330093 GCA_018584345.1 Thuja plicata
CTTACCGCACCTCCATTTGAACCCCCACAGGAGCCACTCCCTTTGCCCTTGTTTATGGTACTGAGGCTATTCTACCCATCAAAATTGAGCTCCCTTCCCTCAGAGTCTCTCTAAAGAATCTATTGTCTGAAGAAGAATATAGAGTCGTCCGCTTGCAAGAGCTAGAACTCCTTGATGAGAGATGCCTCAGTGCTTTAGACCACCTCCGTGTGTATCAAAATTGTCTTCGCCTTCAGTTCAATAAAAGGATCAAACCTCATCAATTTGAGGTTGGAGATCTCGTCCTACAGCATAACATGAAGAACCTCTAAAACAGAGAAAAGAAAGGGAAGTTTGAACCTAATTGGTTGGGTCCCTTCATTGTTACAGCAAAGTATGGTTCAGGCGCCTATCAGATTGCATCACCAGAGGGAGATCCGCTCCCTGATCCTGTAAATATTGTACATCTCAAGCGCTTCTATGCTTGATCAGTCAATAGTCCATTGTACAGCAGAAATTGTTCAGAAAATTCAAAAAAATAAAAAAAGTAGAAAATTCAAAAAAAAAAATCAGAAAAGCAAAAAATTCCAAAAACATTCAGAATATTCAAAAAGAAAAAAAATTAGAAAATATCAAAAAGTATAAAAAATACAAAAGCTTGAAAAGAAACAAAAAAAATCAAAAAAGAGAAAAAGAAAAAATTCGTCCATATGTGAAAACCACTTTGGTGGCACAATGGATAAGTACCATGGTGAAAACCTGTTTCAGGCACCATGCGTAGTCAGATCCATCATTAATTCCCACCATTTGTTTATATCGCTTGCATTGCCTTTTCATAATAAGTGTCGCTACCCATGTTTGTGCAGGTAGTCTTTTGACTATTATCTCGCTTCCGCAATAATGATTCCCGCACGACTGAGCTTACCAAATCACGAACCTGAGTTTTGTTCTAGACACAGTGATCGCAAATATTTTACATCAAATCAGCAGAACGATTGACTTTCCTATGATCATTCTATTCACAAGAAATTGCCAGCGAATTTCCATTTTCTATCAGATCAAATCTTTAGCCCATCAGGATGCATCCTTCCGGTGTCGGCTGTTTTATCAATTATCCCATCAAATTGTTCATGGCAAGAACTTTTGGACTGAATGACCACTTGGTCAGGATGCCTTTTTGTTGATTTTATCTTGTGTTTTACTAGGTCCTTATTGTGACAGCCTCGATCTTCTATATCTTGGTTCGTTATGGTGAGTATCTAGTGAAATACGTGTCTTTTGTGGTATGATCTACTTATCATAGTTTGTTAGTGCATCTATGCTCTGATATTCAGTTATGACTATGTATGCCTCACTGGGGGCAGGAATCATGCATCCCATAATCCCTTAAAAAGATCTGGGTGTACTGTGTCTCCTCATGAGTAACATGTCATAGGTCTCTTCATATCTGATATCTCACATTCTTGTTCCTAAAAATCTATTTGTTTGAGAGTCTAGTCCACACAAAGGAACCATGTCACTTATATTTTCTAGCATATGGTGCATAACTCCTTTTGCAATATCAAACTAGGGTGTGCTCTCCAACATTAACACGGTATTAATCCCACTATCATATAGTTAGTCTTTGCATAAGTAGTTAAGTCATATTGCATTATGGTTTTGCTCTTGGTAACGGTTTCTATTTATTCCCCCTATCCAGTCACCTAAGTGATTTTATCAGATTTTTGCGATACACACAAAAATAGTGTCATCATTTGTCTTCATTGCATTCATTAGTCATTAAGTTACTATCTCTTTCATTAATCATTATCCATTTATTTCATTAGTCATTGTTTATTGCATTGGTCAATAGTCATTAATTATTTGCATACCATTCATCATTGTTTAGTTCCATTAGTCATCACATTGGTCATCAATTAGTAATCCTTTGCATTGTCATACATTTTGCATTGTTCATTCCATTAGTCCATTAATCATTAGTTTCATTAATCATTAATCATTAAGCATCGTTCATTTGTCAATAAGCATTCTTCATTAATCATTACTCATTAGTCATTAAATAGGTCATTACAATATTATATTAACCATTATAGTTTTCTCATTATATCATTACACGTTCATTTCATTAAATCATTAATCATTATACATTTATCTCACATTTCATCCATTACGACATTACATTATCATTCATTATTTACATTGCATTAAAAAATTTATAACCATTTGTATTTGCATTCCATTAAGTTGCATCCATAACATTTATAACATCATATAAAACATTTTCCACATCATCCATACATATATAAGCATTAACATACATAATCTGCATCTCATCCCTACATCACACAGTTGTCAGTCTCACCATGCATATATATATATTCATCTCATCCTGCATGTCAGTCATAAACATCATATACAATAAGCATAAACATCATAAATACGTCCATCATAAGCATGTAAAACTATCAAAGTTGCATAAAAATAAGAGTCCATAGTCCAAAATAAAGTCCATGTATATATCTCAAAAGTGTCATCATACATCATGTGTCAAAACTGTAAAAAATGTGTATCCAAAAATCTGAGAGGAATCATGGCGGTGGCTGTGATGGTCCTACACCACTGCTGGGACGTGGCGGTAAACCCACTGATCCCTGTGATACTCTCCCTGTGCTGGCCGACTGTGACCTCTCTGAGTATGTAGGTGCTCGAGCCTCCTATGGCACTGCTCTATAGTACAAGCCCATATAATATGCAGCCTCCCGGCCCCTGCGTCTTGCCTCTCTCTGGGCGGCCATAGCATCGCCCATCATCTGCCCTACCCCTACTGCTGTCCCTGCCTGCCGCGCTATATCATGATCTGCTCTGTAGTCCTCAGCACGTATGCGTGCTAAATCCTGCTCTGCTGTCAGAGCTGCTATCTGTGCTGCTAAACCTGCCCGCTCCTCCTCCCAGTCCCCATACTCCTCAACAACGGTGAACTCTCCGCTGTCCACCCGAGCCTGCAAAATGTCCAGTGCCTGCTGGGCACTATCCCCTCGAGCTGTCTCTGAAGCCAGCTCCCCCTGCACCCTGGTCACCTCTTCCTGTAGGCTACTAACTGTAGCCTATGCTGTCACTAGTAATCTCTGAACCCTCCCCAGCTCTGTCTGCAGGCTGTCCCGCTCTGCTACCACAATGTCATATGTATCTTGGGCTACAAAGCCCGCTGGTGGTCCCTGTCCTACTGGTGCTGGCCCCTGTGCTGGTGGTCCCTATGGTGGTGGCCCCTATGGTGGTGGGCCCTGTGGCGGTGGCCCCGCTGGTGGCCCCTGTACTGGTGCTCCCGGTATAATCGGTGGCTGTCCACCTGTAGGTATCTGTACCTGTCCTCTCCATCGGGGTGCTGCCACTCTGGCTCAGACTCTCCTCCTACCCCCTCCATCCCCTCCATCCCCCCATCTCCTCCGTCATCATCTCTCCCTTGTCCATCTCCGCCAGGCCCTGGCTACTCATCTGGCTGTACCACCCCTGACACTGTCAGTCTCACTAGTATGTGTGTCGCCCACCACTGCGCATATGCTGGTACCACACCTACATCTAGCAGTGACTCCCGTGCTCTGATCCAGGGCACCTCGATCATGCCCATAAAGGACCCTCGTGCTATATACACCGACACTCCCATCCCCCAGACACTCCCCACCTCGCGGGTCACCAATGGGTGTGGGAACCCGTCTGGCATGTCCTCTTGAACCTGTCCCATCTGATGCCGCACCCTGGATGATATGTAGCGTGAGATCATGTATACTATCCTCCTGGACAGCCAACAGTCTATATGCACGAACCTCATATAATACGAGTCATAAAACCCAGCCTCTGCATATACTCCCTGTTGTGGGGTCTCATGACCCCATGCCTCGTATCCTGCATAAGGAGCCCATGTGATAGCTCCCATCTCATCTAACCGTTGCCGCCAGTATCCTACTGAATCTGTGGCCTCATAGCTGATGGGTGGCCTATATTGGCAGGCATACGGCTCATAGGCTACCCAGGTCTCCTAGTGACAGATCAGCCTTGTGACCGCTATGTGCTCCCAGGCCCATACTAAAAGAAAAGTACATTCGGGCCCTAGTGCTCTACCCCTGTGGTAAGCACACATGTGTAGGTCATAGTACAACTGCCTGAGGATGACATATCCCTAGCAGTACTAGTCGCTGTCCTCCACCATGCTGCTCAGAACCCGCGCCCAGCTAATAGGGAATCCCTTGCCTGCATGATCAGGCATGAGGCATCCCCCTATCAATCTTGCCAGGTACAGTGCTAACCACCATGGCCGTGGCTCCATAGCCATCGCCTCTGCCTAGGACATCCACTGTCGTGTAATCGGCAGATCCGCATATCTCCTCCTCATCGCCATCTTCAGGTATGGCTGAGATCCCTCCACGTAGTACTCAGGTATGACCTCCCGGATGGGCACTTTGTAAATCCTCCATACGTCATGAAGGGTAATAGTAGCCTCCCCTGTCAGGAAGTGAAAGCTGGAGGTGGTGCTGTGCCACCTCTCAATCAATGCAAACATGAGCACATTATGCGCTCGTAGGTGCGGCCAATGCCGCACGTGCTCCAGGCCACAAAGCGTGACTATCCCCCACTCCGCCGTTGTCAGCTGCTGCTCCAGCGCCATCGTCACTGGATAACATTCCCTCACTCGAAATGTGATCGTCGCCTCCTGCAGTCACCAAACCTATGTCAACAATCAAATAGCATATTGGGACATTGAAACATGTTCCAGGCCCGTCCAGGGCACTGAAAAATTCTCTTGAACCCTTGTCTTTCCTCTTCCCCCTCCTTTTTCTAGGTCAATCCGCAGACAGAGGTTGACCCTCGCAAACGGTGAACTTTCACAGTCGCCGGTCTACGCAGACGGCTGATCTTTGCAGACGGCAGTCTGCAGAGATGACGGTCTAGGCTGCCGTCTTTCCTGCGGCGTAGACGACAATTTTGAAAATCGCCGTCTCCGCTCCACCTTTTCTTCCCCACCATCATCGCAGACGGAGTTAATCTACAACTTCGTCTGCGCAAACGACCATCGCCTGTCGGTCATCTGCGCAGACAGCGGTCTATCGATCGCCGTCTACGCAGACGGTAGACAGGCGATCACTGTCTGCGCTGCTCGCCCTTTTGCAGGCATTTATTGCACCCTAAACTACTTGCAAAACATTAAAAAACTTAATGCAAGGGTGGGCGCTCGAGTACTCACCGGTGGTCCTGTGTCTGCTAGCCGCTGGTACACCCAGACGCGCTCTCCATGCTGTGCTTGCTCTCGCTGTGCTGCCATGGCTCTCCTTCTTCTTCTCTCTTTTTCTCTTTGAGGGTTAAAGTGACTTGTCCATGGGCCCCAGTGGACTATTTATAGCCCTTTGGGACCCATTTCTTCCGTCGGTCTCCTCTTTTCCTCTTCTGGTCCCTGTTTCCCCTCATTTTTCCTGGACATGTCATGCAATTGGTCTACCTTTCCATTTTTCTTGTCTTTTCGAGAAAATTTTATTAAAATTTTTTATTTTTTCCTATTATTTTCTTGAGGGGACACCCTCCTCCGCTCTCGCTGCCGTAGGTTTTCTGAATCCTGTGGGGCATCTTATTTTCTTTTCTTTGACGCAATGTCACTTTCGACAATGCATCAAAGAGGGGCAAAATGTAGACATCCAAAATCGTCCTTATATTAATTTAATTAATATTCCCATAACATTATAATTAATTATATTTGTTATATTCTTCTATCTATTTAATTAAATACGATTCATGCTCCTAAGTATTTGAATTTAATTTAAATACTATCCCTTTTAATGTATTAAATCTTATTTAATACATTACCCTCCATAAATCCCCTTTTAAATAAATTTTAAATTTATTTATTTCCCCACATTTCTAATATTCTTCTAAACCAAGATTAAATTTAATAAGACCTATTAATCCTACCTAGAAACCTACCCTATTCCTACCCTACCCTACCTATTCCTCTTAATAAACCTACTTCCTCACTTAAACACACACTAATCACACTTAAAGTGTGATTCCTACTCCTTTTAGCACTAATGGAATACTCCCACATGTCTGAGCAACTCCTCAAAAAGGAAGCCACCAACTTTCTTTAATGTAACCACTCTTTTGTCCCCCACTCCATTCCCCAAGTGTTGCTCACACATGTGTGAGCAAACCTTGAGTCACTCAAACCTTAAAGGCTTGGGCTGACTTTTGCATGGCTTGTCCTCTTGCCCTTGTGTCCTCTATGTGGCATCTATGTGGATGCCACATATGATCCACCTCATCCAAATCCTTTCCTTCCCTCCAAAACTCTATAAATAGAGGCTCTTGTCAAGAGCAAACCATCTTCATTTCATGCATTGTTATCATGCTAAAATAGTTTTAGAATTCTTAGTTCATTTTCATGCTTTCATGCTTTTAGTCCATAATCTAGAAATCATATGCTAGGATAATATAATGAATCTAGTTTTTAGTTTTTGTTCATCTTGCACATCAATCTTAGTGTAGCTTTTGCATACATTACATCATTTGTGATAGCTTTGAGACAAGTTCCTCATACGTGTTATTGAAGCTCTTCACTCTCTTAGTTTACATTTTTAATCAATAGTGGGATTAAGTTATTGTGTTGGGAGAGCACACCCACAATAATCTCTAAGAGCAAATCAACAAGGTATTGGGTGCCCTTGTTCAGCTCATCAGAGGTTGTGGTGAAAGTCTTTGTTTTGGATTTCATTTTTAACATGCTAACTCTTTGAATCTTGTTTCTAATGGCTAATTTTAATGTTTGCATGTTTTAGTGTTGTCCCTTGCAGGTATACTTTTATCACATACAATACCTACTTGTTGTATTTTGAAATTATAATATATAGATCAAATCAAAATACTATAAAATTTATATGACAATAATCTTGACTTTGATCTCTACAAAAGGGTATTTTTATATTTTTTAAAAATATCATTAAAAGAGTAGGGGTTATTGAAACATCATTTTTCTGAAATAATTTCATTTTTTTGGTAACTGGACCCAATTTGGTACAAAACATGCATTTAATAGATATTTCCAATTGGCAAAGTTTAACCACTTATGTAGCTTAGCTAGAATAAATCTAGCTAGACCATATGTTTGACGAAAATTAGTTTTTAGTTAGAAATACTAAAATATAGCTGTGCTAATAAGTGGTCCTGAAACGTGACACAGCTTTGTGCTTTTACCCAACAATATTCTTTAACAATAACTTGAGTGTTTTCAAGGCATATGTGGTGTTTAGAATGACATGAATATTTTGCAAGAGTGGATTCAAAGAATCAATTATGTTTGATGTCCACACTATGCTCTTTGATCCTAGTGCTAATGGATTGTCCTTTCTCCCCAATATATGGGCTGAATAAGTTTTAGAAGATAAAATTCAAATGGAGGCAAATGATTTTTCAAAATTCAAGTTTTGGCACCTATACTTGGAAACTTCAGTGATAGCGTATCCTCCAACTTGATTTTTTTAGAAAAAAATTAGATGCCATCATCCATTGGGCTTCAACCATAATCCTTTACAACTATCTTCTGAGAAAAAAATATTTTAGGTGTTGTACATTTTGGTTGTCTTTGTTATGTACAAAGTTAACTAGTTGATAAATTGTTTTTTTTTACATTTAAACCATACATGCATAATTTTTTTACCTCTATATGGGTGCAGTTATTTCTAAGTTCTTGTTGCTCCTTCCTAGCTCACTTTTTAGTTCTCACTTTTGGATGGGGGTAATTTAACAATCATCATTTTTAAGAGAAAATAGATAATTTTAATTTCAAACTCCAATGGGTTTTTTTCTCGCATCTCATATTTTATGTTAGTATGCAAGCACCTCATTTTCTTTCTTAAACAATTTTATTGTCTCCATATTCACATCATCCGTTTAAAATGTAAACACAACTCCTTTCATCCACTCACACCTTTCATCCACTCAAGCCATGGTCTTTCCAGGTATATAGCGTAACTTTTTTATCAAATAATTACATAACACTTTTAAAATAAAAATATAAGAAATATGGAATACGCCCTATATCGTGCTCTGCAACTTCTCTAAGCATGTCCAGAGGAGGCCTCCCACTCGTGCGATAAGTGTTTCGACCACTCGCAGGGAGGCCATCCTCTCTAGCCCCTATTTTCTACTCAGACCTTGCAATTTAGGAGCATTGGATCCTACACATTTAGGGATTTTTCTTGGTTTCCTGGGGTCAATAGGGAGGAAGTTATTGCCCTATCAAGCCAAAATGCTTATTTCCTAGCTCAGAACTAGCTCTCATCATTTGAGATGCGAGACAGGTAGATGGAAAGTGCCAAAAGAAGAATGAGATAATATGATCTGCCTATTTTGTCACACAAGAGCTATTGAGATAGAACACCACTTTGTCATGGAGTGCTCAACATACAGTGATATAAGATCCAAATACTCAGAAATGTTAGACAATAACGAAATGAGCCACCTCTTTGAATAAAAGCCGTTGGACAAGACCGCAAACATAATCATCAAAATCCATCGAAGAAGAGAAGAAATACTCAAAGAGATACAATTATATTAGGCTAGTTGTCGAATGGTGGGTCCCATAGGCTTCTTTGGCCTCACAGACGTTATTAAAATCCTTCATTCATTCATTCAAGCCTTAGATGGGTCACCATCAAAGACACCCCGTCCTATCTTTGGAATTTAATTCCTAATGCTATCGGTTCTATTATTAGGGTTATCAAAATGGAATAATCTGCAACTCCTTTACCACATATGGATGTTAGACTCTTACTTCCATTTTTCCTCGCATTGATTTTCCAAACTCCTTGATTTTTAAAATGGATCATGGCACCATTTCTTGCCCTATTGAATTCTTAGGAGGGATTAATGTGTGCTTTGTTTGTTGCAAGGAGGGCCATAGGAGGAGGTATTTTCCTATTTTTAGACAGAAGATGAACTCTCTTAACCAGCTGAATACTTTTAACAATTTAATCCTCCTAAAGATACCCTACCAAAACCCCCACCTTCAAAAATTCCCCACTTGGTCTCTATGAAGAAGTTGCTCGTGACTCTACCCTCTATCCCCAATTTGTCAAGATATGCCACTATTTTATAGAATGTTGACTCTTCTGACAAACCTCTCGACCCCCTTCCTTTTGATATTGGTGATGTGGCCATTGGCTCTAAGGAGGACATCTGCAAGAATGATATAGCTAATAAGATCAAGAGTCTTAAAGAGACTGTGAGACAAACATACTTTCCTGAGAAGAATAAAATAGTTACACATGACTCCATGAACAAAGGAAAATAATCTATTATTGATCCTTCATCACATAAACCCCTCAATGCTAAATAATTGGCAGTAGGGAAAACTAGAGAACTCGTTGTAAAAAAATATTTGGAAAAAAATATTATTGAGGGAGGTAATATGCCACATATCCTAAAAGAGTTTGACCTACCCATGGGGACTAGTAAGACCCCTGTTGGTTATATTTTCAGTTTTGAAACTTTCTATTAAAATATTTTAGTTCCTAGTCAGAATCTTGTTTAGAATGTGAAAATCTTGTCCAATGCTATCAAAATCACTCTGCAAATGATGATTTTCTGAGTATAAAATTTAGTGAGGTACGTAAAACCCTAAGCCCTAGGTTAGTTTTCATGCATATTCTAGGAAAACCCTAGTTCTTCAAAATGGTTTCTATTTTTCAGTTACTTTTTCAGAAAAGTTTGAGTCACTTAAGTCATGTAACTTGTCCATGTTTCAATGTTAAGTTGTGATGTCTCGTTAATATTTAAGAATATTCCATTTTCTTTCCAGACTTAGCAAAATTATTTGGTCGCGTTATTTCCATAAGAAAAGAGTATGATTTCAATGTTAATGAGATTTCACGTGGGCCGTTGATGAAGATTTAGATCTTATGGCATGCAAAAAGTATCACTCAAAACCCCAGAGTTAAAGAAATCTCTTGGCAAATTTGAGATCATTTAGTCACATAGTCTCGAAAGCAGATCAGAGTTAAAGATGGGTTTAATTTTTTATGCAGTCATGTGATCGTGAAAGAAAATAAGAGTTAAGTCAAATCTAATGAGATTCATCGACAACCGTTGATTTTCAAGATAATCTAGTGGTAAGTGTGAAGTCTTGAGACTAACTCCTCAGTTAAGAATTCATAAAGCAACTTCGAGTTTCTTCAGTCACCGTGTCTCATAAGTTTACTAAGGTTAAGAGATGAGTTAAATCCATTTCAGTAGCAAGATCTCTAATGAAAATAAGGGTTAAGTTAAAATATATGAGATATAGCGACTGTCGTTCGATGTAGATTGATCTTGTCGCCAATGCTTAATCATGAGATGAAACTTCAGAAGGATAAAAGTATATGAGATCTTGTGAGTACCGTCAGATTAAATGAAGATCCAAAGGCTTGCATTCAATCTCAAATTAAACCTTGAGTCAGATAATTTATTCAGCGATAACAAGATTTAGTTAGTTGTGAGGTCTTAATAAGAACTTAGGTTAATAAATGGTTAAGTAAAATCTTAGTGAAGTTTCTATGAAAATATCTGAACCATAAAAGAGATAAGATCCAGTGGATAGTGTGAAGTCACTAATAAAAGTCAACAAGTCAATTAAAGTTCAATAATTCAGTGGTAAAGATTCAGATATGGACATGTGTCTGAATCATGATAGAGATCTGCGGTCTGCCAAAAATCTCAATACAAACCCGAGTTTAAGAAATTCATCCCGTGACTTGGAGATAGCTTTAGTCGCAAAGTCTCAAGATGAACTGTAGTTAAATGTAAAGCTAAGGAGACTTCATGTGAACCGTTGGATTAAAGCTGATCTAAAGGTAGTCGCAAAGTCTCAGATCAAATGAAGAAAGTACAAAATGGATGTGAGATTTCACGTGAACCATCCGATGGAAAGAAGATCTGATGATAGTCGCATAATCTCAAAAGAAACTCAAGGTTAGTGAAATATTAGAGAGACTTTTAATTTTCACAGTCATGTAATCTCAAAAGAAACTAAAGGTTAAACAACAATTATTTTAAGCAGGTTATTCATGGATTCTCAAATCGAAACATGAGTTAAGTGAATTCTTTCAACACTTAACAGATGAACATTGATCAAGATTTTGATCATGTGGTGATCAACAAATCTTAATAAGAACCAAAGTTAAAGCTAAATCTCAGTGATAAGAAGATCATACAGTCACGTTGTCGCTAAAGGAAATGAGAGTTTGAACAAGGTAGAAGTAAGGTTCTCTCTTGTGCCACGTTGAATATTCATCAACCAATCAAAATATAAGGATTATGAAAACATGTTTTAAGAGTTTTTGAGTTGTAATAAATGAGCCAATCATATCATATCTTGATCTTATTTCAAATATAATAAGGTTTTAAATGAAAAAGAACTCATTCAAAATTGATCACTTATCAGTTTCAAATGTCATTGCTAGAAAGAAAAATTGATATCACAGCACGTAGAAGTAATGACAAAAGTGACTGAATTAAAAATCCATGATTTCAAAATAAGATTTGTGCATTGATTTATCTGAATAAGTAGGCATTACCATTGTTCATTTCATTTCACCAAGATTTTCAATTTTCAGAGCGAAATTTGCATAAGTGATCAGTATTTTCAAGAGAACAGAGTTATCCAGATTTGCATAGTGAACAAAGAAACTTGATCAGTTGCAATTCAAAAAAGACAATATGAGAAGAGCAGTGAGTGTTGCCTCAACTAGTGGGAAGAGTGGAGACGGTGATGATGATCTGAAGGGAAAGAGAAATTAATCAGAGGAATTCATAGCTCTCCTTCCAGGATTCAATCAGGGAAAAAAGGTAAATAATGAATACCTTGGTGACAATTTTGCTTACATTAGAGATGCAAAGACACCTGACTATTCAAGCTATCATTTGTTTAGCTATTTTCATATAAGGAATAGTGAGGTTCCTATGCCTATGTCAAACCCTTGGACGTCAGGGTTAGAAAAACTAGTAGTTCCTGATGTGTTTGTGGATGTTGATTTGTTATTGGAACTAGCCAGTAAGTATGAGATTATCTCAAAGCCTATACAAAAGGATGATGGCACAATCCTAGTAACCCTTGATAGGGCATCATTCATGAAAGAATTTAATATATACAACCCACACACAATAGAGATAAACCTTAAAGCCTTAGCTGCTAAATATACTAGGTAGCCAAATTAATTCAAGCCCCTATGCCAAAGGGGACCAAGAACTATATAGCACCTATTACTAGTGATAATGCACCATATTTATAGAAGGACCTTGCATTTTACATGAAGTACATCTCCTATGCCCTGTGTAGATTTTTAGGGGTTGATAGTGGAAGAGAAAGAGTATCCTCTAATATGCTAATGATAATTTTAGACTTGCAAAGTCCTTATGTCAGCACAGATTATGATTACATTCAATATGTAATTGAGAAAATGCACCAAGGGTTCATGGATATCTACAAGAAGGAAGGAAACCCTAAATTCCTATAGTACTCCCTGCTCATGCATTTAATTTTTTTCTATAATTTTAACACCATGGACCTGCCAAATTTGACACCCAAAAGATTCTTTCATGGTCAAGCCAACCCTGTGCAACTTTGGTTGAGGGTGTGGATCTATACATCCAGGGGGAATGAGTTATGTGCTTCCTAGAACTGGATGGTATATCTATTATTGAGCAGCTTAGGAATCAATATGACTAGGCTACCAATCAAATTATTACAACTCCTGAAGCCCTGCAAGTTTGTGGATAAGTGGAATGGAGATAACAATTAGGGAGACTTTTATTACCAAAATAATTTCACTCTGATTAGAGTTTATGGTTTCTCCCAACCACCACACATTTTACCATACAGAGTTCCACCAAGGATTTCTATTATGGAGTTCCTATGGCAGCTCATGCTGACTAATAGGGAGCATTTGGCTCCACATAGGAAAGGAACATTCACACCTAGGCAGTTTATTGCTTCTGATTTTACAATTGGTAAGAGGGCTTATGATGGTATGAATGGATGGTTGAGACAACATAGAATGAATGTAGCCTTGTATAGGTACATTGATATATAATGGTTCATAAAAGGTGCCAAGAAAATTTTGACACCATCCATTCCAATTACTAAAGAACATCAGCCATGTGAGGAAGAGGATCTTATGAGGAACATCCTTGAAGAGGATGAGATTTCAAGAAGAACAACAAAGTACCAAGACTTGATGATTTAGAGAAACAAATTAAGAAGAAAGGGATCCCATTTGGGGGTTATTTCCTAGGTATTCCATATTTACAGAGATTAGATAAGATGATTGAGTCTTATTAGACTCTGCACAACCAGCTGGAAGAGCAAATTAAGGATAAGGATAGAGGTCCAAATAAGTAGTCTTCCTCATAATATAGTAGAAATTACTCAATACACACCCGACCACCAATGGATCATCCACCTCATACTAAGGAAAACATAATTAACCTAACACAATGACATGAGGCTGAGGTAGTTTTTGAACCTCCAAAGAAAAAGAAAAAGGTGAAAACAGGGGAGCCTTATGTTGTCAAGACACAAAAGAGGAAAAAGGATAAATTAAGTGCACTTTTCACTAGGACAAGACCCTATGATCATCAATTGAGAAAGATCATAATAGAAGGCAAGAAGAAAAGAGAAGACACAGATGAAAATTTTGAAATGCCTCTCTTATTGTGTCAAGATGAGAGGGAGCTACAGCAGGAAGAATTCTTGAACGATGATGAATTCGTAAAGACTAAAGAATTCAAGGACTTCCTTATCTAGGCTAAAAAATAGCAAGTGGGAACACAAATGCAACTAGAAGGAGGAGAAGCTATCACAAGTGAGGCCTTACAAGCTCTCCAAGAATATGATCCAAAATCTGAGAACATAACCCCTGATGAAGCTAGTCAACTAGTTAAGTCTAGTGGCATGTTACTTGTAGAAGGATGGGACCTGGCTTCAGCCTTCATCATTGATCACATTAGAAGGAAACCAAACATCAAAATATCTTCAAAAGCACAAGTGGGAGAGATGATTAAAGGATTTGGTTATGATGCAAAGTCCCAAACCTTAGCTATGTGGGTTCTAGCTCCAAAAACTAGAAGCCATCATTGATAAATGTACAAGAGAAGATGGAGGGGGAAAAAATCATCCGGTCTGTGCATAATACATGGGATTTAGAGATTTCAAAGGCCCTAACTCACTTTTCTCATCTTAATGAAGAAAAAGTCGTGCAAATGTCAAATAGGTATCAAAAAATATTTGATGAGGCAAGTCTTGTTGTAAAAGACAGAGAATTAGGATTGATAAAGATAAAGGAACTAGAAAAGCTAGTTGCAGAATTGACTCAAAAGCTGCAAGAGATGCTTGAACCTACCCCTGCTGAACCAGAGAAAGTTACAAATGCCCTTGTGGAAACAACGCAAAAGGAAACAAAGCATAAAGATACAGAGAAGAATAATGTGGCTTTAGAAGCCTTTTTGAATATTTTGCAACACTGAATTAATATTTTAAAAGATGAAGTTGACTTAGTGCATGGAGCCTACAAAAAGTTGCTCGGCCTAGAAATTGAGGTAACTAGTTTTGTTTCAACAATGAACCCTTAATTTGGGACTTGGTCAGTTAGGACCAGTTTATTTGAAAGGTTAGCATCCTTGCAACCACTTAGGTCTCACCTACCAGAGATTTTCACACAAGTATGTGATGAGATAGAACAAATTGGGGTAACCTTGTCTTTCTTGAAGGGAAAGGTAAATTTGATAGAGGCCAGATTAAATATGTTCAAATCTAATTATAATAAGTTTATACCTTCAATAAGGGCAGAGGATGATCAGATCAAGGAAGAAAAGATATGGAGGAATGAATTTGATTCATTACTGCCTAGTAAAGAGGCATTTATCTCTGACAACAATGAATTAGATATGGAATGGTTCAATAGAGCCTTAGATGAAGCATTCAAGGCTGAGACAGATTTCAATAAATTTGTGACAGATTTAAAAATCATAACAGATGCTAGATGGGAGAGGCAAAAAGCACAATTATAAATTATTCAAAGATTTAATTGACCTACAGAGGAAGATGTTGCAGCAGGGGATGTTCTCACAAAGCCCAAGAAAAAGAAACCTATGACAACTGACCTTGACATACTAGATGAAGAGTAGAAGGACACCTAACACTTGATCTTTGAGCACAGGGAGGTTAGTCATCAGAAAGATTAGTGTTTTTAAGGATTCCAAGATGGTTTAGACTCTATATATAGCAAGTTGTATTATTTTGTAAAGGAGATGAGAAGTGAAATATAATTGCAAGGAAGACTACTCAATTTTGTCTGACTTTTGTTCTTATGGTGTATTGAATATATTTGAAGCAGTAAAAATATTAATAAAATACATTGTAGTTCTTGTTCTATGTGTTGTGTTGTCTCTTTATATTTCTGTTGTAGCTCTTGTATGTTTAATTTTCAAGTCATTTTAGATATACCAATTACAAGGTGATTGTGTAGTTATTTGTGAGTTCCTTCAAGGAAGGAGTAATTCTTACAAGTGATACCAAAGAGCTAAGCATTAGTGTTAGGATCTGATAATAGGGGTGTGGGAGTGAAAGGATAGTCTTTAAGGCATTCTA
Organism: Thuja plicata; assembly: GCA_018584345.1. Lineage (NCBI taxonomy): Eukaryota > Viridiplantae > Streptophyta > Pinopsida > Cupressales > Cupressaceae > Thuja > Thuja plicata. The sequence goes on from MU224125.1 coordinate 2,282,546, forward strand.
TCTAAATTTCATGTATTTTCATTAATTAGTTTATTGTGAATTTACATTTGATATTGACTCTTTGCCCAAGGATTAGACACTTGTTTGGAGTTTGGCAAACAGTTAATCATCATCCTAAATTAAAGAAAATCAATCATTTACACTTCAGTTATATATATATATATATATATATATGTTTAAGCAAGTGTATTGAAGAATACAGTTCAATTTATTTGTCCTTCAAGAGAGAATCACTAGGTTAGCCCTCCTAGGTTCAGAGAATTCCAAAAGGAAGAAGGATGAGAATCCTTATCTCACCGATAGTTTGTATTGTTAAGATCATAATTTTCTCATAATGCTCTATATTTAGTTCATCATTGTCATCTGCAAGGTGTTTCATCAATTGATATAGTAAAATATAACTAGCCAGTCAATAAAAAGTCCTAATCCACTATAATTGATACTGAGAATCAGTAATCATTAGAAGGTACACCCACATAAGCCTGTGGATCTCAAAGTAGAAGGAGGAACTAGTCATCATCAATTAGGCTTTCTCTTGCATGGTTTAAATTGGAAATATAAAGAGTAAGCATTCACATTATTTTAAGAACCTGCAAGAATAATCCCTAACAAACTGGTGACTCTGCTGGGGAACAGAAGTAAAAGTCTTGAAAGAACCTTTTCAAGAATCTCTGCTATTTTAAGAGCTAAATCAAGTTTATAGTTGAGTTTTCCTATCTAGGTCATTCTTATAGTATTCATATTTGATTGTGTTATAATTTCCCAAATTTTCTTGGGTGGTGACTCTCAAAAGAAATCTCTGAAATTAGTGCTACATAATTTCAATATTCATACACATTCTTTCAATATGAATACAAGATCAAGAATGAGAGATAACCCTGAAGTAGAGTTGGAAATTGGAATGCCAAATACTTCTAGGACTAAAATGTCTTAGAGAGAGAAGAATAACCAAGCTAACATAGATGACTCTTCTCCAAGGAAAGAGGATAACAACACTAGAAGAAAAGATACAAACCAATCGAGTCATGAGGGAAAAACCTCAGGATATGAAGAAGCCCCTGACTTAGGATTAGAAAAACATACAATTACTACTACTTCTAGTGAGAGAGAAGGGATAGATACTATCAGTTCAAATTGTGAAGCTCTCTGATGAGCTTTCTGAAGAGGAAAGGATCTTAATGAGGCAGTTGGCACTTATTCAACAAAAGAAAAGGGAAAAAGATCTTAAAAAGAAAAAAACATAATAAAAGAAATGTTGATAAATTTAGAATATCTTTAAGACATCAAGCAACAAAGAATGTTGAAAGGTCCCATAGAAGTTAAGAGACACTAGTTACTCAAAAATATTTTGGTTCACAAGCTTCTAGAGGTAATGGAAAAAAGAAAGTTACTAGAAGTGAAATTGATGAACAAAAAACTCACAAAGTCCTGATAGAACAAATGTCTAAAGTAGACATTGATCTTGAGAGATCAAGAAGGGAGAAAGAAACCATGGCTAAGATGTTGGAAAAGGTAGAAGTTGAAGTTGCCACCTTAGAGATGAAGAAGAAGATTTACTTCTTGCAATCTTCTAAATATTCTTATGCTGGTGTTGAAAATACTACATCTTCAAAAGCCAAAGTTGCCACATTCCAGGATGATGACAAATTTCAAAGGAAACCATTGCATCCATAAAGGTACAAGAAGTTTACTTTTATTGATATTCCTGGTTACCCTAATATAGTGCCTAATGATATTGGGGAAAAATTCCCAAATTTTTTGGGAAATAATATTATTTCTTGTGAAGTACATTTGAGAAATTTTATAGATATCATAGATGATTTGAATATTAATCATGAACATGTCCTAATGAAACTCTTTGTTCAGTCCTTAGTAGAAGATGCTAGGGAATGGTTTAGAGGATTATTTAATGGGTCTATAGAATCTATGGAAGAATTAATAGAATTATTCAAGGATTATTATGGTGACAAAACAAATGAAGGATTTTTGTTAAATGAATTCAATAATATAAAGAAAAATTTCAATGAAGAAGTCACTGAGTTCAACACAAGATTCCAAAGAGCCATGCACAAGTTATTTCAGAAGATCAGACTAGATGAAAAGGTATGTCTCGCTACATATCTAAATGATTTTTATTCTAAGATGGGGTATGCTCTAAGAGATAAAAACCCTAGAAGTCTTACTAATGCATATAAGATAGCAGTAAACATAGAAATGAACATAACAGTGTCAGGGAAAATGGGAATTAGAGATGATGCATGTTTTAGTAGGAGAAACCAAAAAGAACCAAAATATAAAGAATATAAGGCTCTACAAAACAATAGACTATCCTAAAATATCTATAATCCATAGAATAGGATGTAAAATCACCCTTATGGTACCCAGTTTAAGGATGGAAAGCCTATTATCCCACCAATAAAGGACAAACCTGGAAATAGGACCCCTGACCCTCTACACAAAAAATGTTGTAAACATGTGCAATGATACTTACTATTGTGAGGCTTTTCAAGCCCCACACAATCCTGATTTTTGTGTTGTATCCCTAGACATAAGTGCTAGTGAAGAACAGGAAGGTGAAGAAGATGAATTATGTGATCATAATCGATTTGATATGACTAATTCATATGCATGCCCTGATATAGATTCTAAAGATGAAGTTGAGAACCATGACATGTATGGTTCACAAGGAAGAATGGAAGTGCATCATCAACAAGTCCTATCTGATAGTGAAGAAGAGGGGGTTGATGATATAAGATGCTATGCTCATAATAGTCAGGAATCTACCACAATAAGAAAATCTTCAAATGAAGAAAAGGCTAGAATCACTGTTGATCTAGTAAATAAGGAAAGAAGTAACTACCACTTGAGAAACAGAGTAGTGGGTGATGTAGGTAGTCTACTAGCTATCATCTTTATCAAATAAAATAAGACAGACGCCAAGCATACACCAAAAAGAGAAGAACATGGGGAAAATGTAAATATGCCTAAGGTCAAAATTGTAAGAAAAGATAATGATTTGAAAGATGTGCATGAGGGAAAAGCTAAAGTGCCAAAAACAAGTTATTCCCCTTCTAAGGTTGAAAATAAAAATTTAAAAAGGGAAGAGTCTACTCTAAATATTCAAATAGAGGATAATAATGTTATAATTGAAAAATCGAAATCCTCTGATGTGAAGTATGCTCCTATTGATATGGGCCAATGTTTATCACAAATGACTGTCAAGGTCCCATTTCTAGAAATGATGAGAATAAAAGACCATAAAGAAAAAGTACTTTCAGTACTAAATAGTGTTTTTCCATTGAAACTCCAAAAACCAGAAAATGTTGAAAAGAAGTCTAACAACAAGGAAAAGGAGCCTAAGGGGATGATTTATGAGATCACTCAGATTTATCTAAACACAAATACTTCAGCAAGAATTGTTGATCCTTTTTTTCCAAAAATTGGTCATTAATGGAAAGATGCTCAAAAACTGTATGATAGATTCATGAGCATCTACTACTGTCATGCCTGCAGAAATAATGAGATCCATGGGATTACAAGTTGATACTCCTCATGGGAGATTTCAATAAATGGATTCAAGAGAGATCCTTTTTGTTGGTACCATCGAAGCTTTACCTTGTAGGTTAGCTATATGCCCTGACATAGTATTGACAATGAGTGTATTGGTGGTTGAAATCCCACCACATTATGGCATGTTGTTGTCAAGGAAATGGAGTGCTTCAATGGGAGTTAGTATTCAATGTGATCTATCTTATGCTACTTTTAATATTGCAGAAAATAATGTCAAGGTGTCTAGACAAGGTAGGACACCCCATATAATTAATTACAGGAAGATACTAATATCAATTATTGTGTAGATATTGACATGGAGAACTTCGGAGTAAAAAGGAGTGCTCATCAATGTAAAAATGTTGATCCTTTGATTAAGGAGTTGAGTAAAGAACAAGATGGGTTATGGCAGATGTATTGGAGCTCGTTCCAAAGAAGGATCAGGAGTTGGTGTATTATTTATTTCTCCATCAAGTGCAACTTTCAAATACTCCTTATTATCATTCCAATGTACAAATAATACTGCAGAATATGAAGCTTTGTTTTTGGGGCTAGATATTGTTGCTTAATGTCTAAAAGTTTATGGTGATTCCGAGTTAGTAGTAGCCCAAGTCAGGTCCAAATATGTTGTGAAAAATGATAAACTGAAAATGTACAAACATGCTATTTGGGACCAAATTGAATCTTTTGATGCCTTTAATATTAATTGGATAGAAAGGTCCAAAAATATCATGGCAGATTTATTAGCTAATGTTGCTTTGAAAATTGGTTATTTGACCTTAAGTAGGGTATCAATAGTTAAGATTAAGACAAGACCAATTGTCCCTGATAACATTTACATCTGGAAAGTATTTGAAGATGACCAAGATATTCTTAGATTTATTCAATGCTTAGACCATTATGAAGACTAGCACATAGATTGTAATTCTTTACTTGAGGTCATTGGTGGCAGGGATTGTGTTTTGGGAAATGAGGTTGTCCAATTAAGCTCTAATTAGATCCCCAAGGGACTGGTAGAGTTAGAAGCATTGTTTAGTAATCAAAGTGATCATTCATTAAAAATGAGCAATGCTAAGGTTGAGGATTTGGAAGAGATAAATCTAGGATTAGAGACCACTCCTCAGATAGTATATATTGGAAAAGGATTAGATTCCCATGTTAGAACAAATTTGATAAAATTATTAAGAAAACATAAGCATGTGTTTGCATGGTCTTATGAAGATTTGAAGGCATACAGGGAAGATATTTTACAACATGAAATCCCATTGAAATCATATGTAAAGGCATTCCAACAGAAACAAAGACCCATTAATCCATTGTTGAATCCTAAGATGAAATAGGAGTTGATGAAACTAAAATATGCAAGGATTATTCAGCCCATAAGACATTCAACTTGGGTTTCAAATCTGGTCCCAGTGATAAAGAAGAATGGTGACATAAGATTGTGTGTTGATTTCAGAAATTTGAACATTTCATCACTGAAGGATAATTATTATTTACCTAATATAGAAGCAATATTACATAAGGTTACTGGTTATGAGCTATATTCAATGATGGATGGTTTCTCAGGCTACAACCAAGTATTAGTTAAAGAATCAAAACAGTTCAAAACTGCATTTATCACTCCTTGGGGGACATATATATATATGTCAGAATGCCATTTGGACTAATAAATACAGGAGAAACTTTTCAGACAGCCATGGATGTTTCTTTCAAATAATTTATTGACTTATTTATGGTAATATATCAAGATGATTTGATTGCATTTTCCAAGAAAGTTGAGGATCATTGTGAACACCTAGAAACAAATTTCAATAAAGCTTTGGAATATGGTGTTTCTCTCAATCCTAGAAAATGTCAATTTGCAGTGAGAGAAGGAAATTTGTTGGGACATATAGTGTCCAAAGATGGAGTGACGATTGACCTAGAAAGGAAAGAAGCTATTCAAAAGGTCACTGCTCCAAAGAATATCAAAGGTGTTCAGTCTTTCTTAGGAAAGATAAATTTTGTGAGAAGATTTATTGCAAATTTTGTTGAGATTGTCAAACCAATAATTAAACTATTGAAAAAAGATGCAAAGTTTCAATGGAGTGAAGAAGCCTAGTTAGCTTTTGAAAGAATTAAGAAAGAAGTTCAGGAGGCACCTATCTTGAAGTCACCTGATTACAGTAATCCTTTCTCATTATTCCCATTTGCATCTTTCCATACAATTGTTGTCATTTTGTTACAAAAAGATGAGGAGGGTTTTGAGCATCCTATTGCCTTTTTTAAAAATCTCTCCAAGTTGTAGAGTTAAATTATGAAATGATGGAGAAACAAGAATATGCTTTGGTAAAAGCTATAAAATCATTCAGACCTTATGTATTTTGTGCCAAAGTACTTGCATATGTACCTCATTCAAAAGTAAAGGACATCCTTACTCAATCAGAAGTGACTAGTAAGAGGTGAAAATGGATCAATAGAATTCAAGATTTTAATTTAGAAATCCATATTACCAAACTAGTAAGAGGACAAGGCTTAGGAAAACTTATGAAAAAAGAAAATTTAGACTTTGTGCAAGTGAATAACACAAAGGTACAGGATTCAACAGAAACCAATATAGAAAGACAACCTTTTTATGTTGATATCATGTAATACTTAAAGAATACCAAGTCTCCTAAAGTCATGAAAGACAATCTGAAGAGGAATCTCAGATTTTAATCTTAGAAGTACACCTTAAGACAAGGAGATTTGTATTGGAAGGATAGAAATGGTGTACTATTTTTATGTTTAGATCAGAGCCATGCTGAGAAGGTATTGGTTGAAATGCATGCTGGAGTATGTGGAGGACATTTTTCTACTAAAAGCATTGCCCATAAAATCTTGAGGGCTAGATATTACTGGCCTAGTTTGTTCAAAGATACTCATGCATTTGCCAGAAAATGTGAACCTCATCAGAGGTTTTCAAATAAGTTGAAACTCTCAGGTGCCCTATTATTAAATCATGTAAGTGTTGAAGAACCTTTTTCCATGTGGGGCATTGACTTCATTATAGAGTTTTCAAAGAAATCCAGTGGTGGACATAGTTGGATACTTATTGCGGATACTTGTTGCTACTGATTATTTCACAAAATAGATTGAAGCAATTTCCACAAAGAAAGAAACTAGTAAAGTGGTCACTGATTTTTGATGGAAAATATTCTGACTAGATTTGAAGTTCCTGCAAAACTAGTAATGGACAATGCTATGTGCTTTAGATCAGATGAAATTAAAGATTTTTGTGAGGAATATGGGATCATGATGTCATACTCTTCCCCATATAATCCTCAAGAAAATGGTCAAGAAAAATCTAGCAACAAGAGCATATTAAAAATCTTGAACAAGATCCTTGAGAAAAATAAAAGATCTTGGCATACAAAATTGAAACTTGCTATATGGGCTGATAGAATAACTGTGAAAAAGGAAAAAGATAAGTCACCTTTCAAACTTGTATATGGTATGCAATCTAGAATGCCCATGAATAATTTACTTCTAGTATATAAGTTTATTCAAGAAGAAGAGTTAAGTGTTTTTGACCCAATCCAAGATAGGATGATGTAGTTAACAGAACTAGATGAGGTCAGAAAAGATAGTAAAAAATAAAACATTAAATTGCAGCAGAAAATGAAATATCTTTTTGATAAGAGAGCAAGTAACAAAAAGTTTCAGCCTAGTGATTTAATACTCCAATGGAAGGTAAGGGCTGAAGACAAAGGGAAACATAAAAAGTTTGAATCATTATGGCTTGGTCCCTTTGTCATTTATCAAAGATTTGGGAAATATTCATATTTATTGAAAAACATGGATGAAGAAGAATTAGAATTTCCAGTGCATGGACAATTCCTAAAACCTTTCTTCAGTTGAAAATTTGAAGTTTCCAAGCACAGTAGTTTGTATTATATGTATAGGTGTTTCTCTTTGTTGTGTGTTTTCTTTCTACAGTAGGTTAGTAGGCATAGTCTATGTGGTCTTCCTCCCAAAGATATGTGGTTCTTGTTATAAACTTGCATTTAAATATCCTCAGATAGAGCCACTGTTGGTTATATTTCTAGTTTTGAAACTTTCTATTAAAATTTTTGAGTTCACAGTTAGAATCTTGCTTAGAATGTCAAAATCATATCCAATGCTATCAAAATCCCTCTGCAAATGATGATTTACGAGTATAAAATTTAGTGAGGTGTGTAAAACCCTGAGTCCTAGGTTAGTTTTCATGCATATTCTAGGAAAACCCTAGTTCTTCAAAATGGTTTCTTTTTTTAAGTTACTTATTCAGAAAAGTCTGAGTCACTTAAGTCATGTGACTTGTCCATGCTTAAATGTTAAGTCATGATTTCTCATTAAGATTTAAGAATATTCCATTTTCTTTCGAGACTTAGCAAAATGCTTTGGTCACTTTATCTCCATAAGAAAATAATATTCTTTTAATGTTAAGGAGATTTCATGCAGGCCTTTGATGAAGATTTAGATCTTATGGTGTGCGTACATTCTCATTCAAAACCCCAAAGTTAAAGAAATCCGTCAGAAACTTTGAGATCATTCAGTCGCACAGTCTTGAAAGCATATTAGATTTAAAGATGGGTTGAAGTTTTTATGCAGTCATGTGATCACAAAAGAAAATAAGAGTTAAGTCAAATCTAATGAGATTCAGTGACAACCGTTGATTTTCAAGATAATCTAGCAGTAAGCGTGAAGTCTTGAGGCTAACTCCTTAGTTAAGAATTCATAAATAAACTTTGAGTTTCTTGAGTCACAGTGTCTCACAAGTTTACTAAGGTTAAGAGATGAGTTAAATCCATTTCAATTGTGAGATCTCTAATGAAAACAAGGGTTAAGTCAAAAGATATGAGATATATCGACTGTCGTTCGATGTAGATTGATCCTGTGGCCAACGCTTAATCGTGAGATGAAATTTTAAAAGGATAAAATTATATGAGATCTTGTGACTACCGTTAGATTAAATGAAGATCCAAAGGTTGGCGTTAAATCTTGAAGTAAACCTTGAGTCAGATAAGTTATTCAGAAATAATGAGATTCAGTTAGTCGTGAGGTATCAATAAGAACTTTGGTTAATAAATGGTTAAGTAAAAGCTTAATGAAGTTGTAGTGAAAAGATCTGAACTGTAAAAGAGATAAGATCCAGTGGATAGCGTGAAGTCGCTGATAAAAGTAAACAAGTCAAATAAATTTTAGCAATTCAGCGGTAAAGATTTAGATATGGACACGTGTCTGAATCATGATAGAGATCTATGGTCTACGAAAAGTCTCAATACAAACCCAAGGTTAAGAAATTCATCCCACGACTTGGAGATAGCTTTAGTCATAAAGTCTCAAGATAAACTGCAGTTAAATATAAATCTAAGGAGACTTCATGTGAATTGTTGGATTAAATCTAATCTAAAGGTAGTCAAAAAGTCTCAGATCAAATGAAGAAAGTACAAAATGGATGTGAGATTTCACGTGAACCATCTAATGGAACGAAGATCTAATGACACTTGTGTAATCTCAAAAGAAACTCAAGGTTAGTGAAATCTTAAAGTGACATTTAATTTGCACAGTCACATAATCTCAAAAGAAACTAAAGGTTAAACAAGAGTTCTTTTAAGCCTTAGTCACAGAGTCTGAAATGGAAACATGAGTTAAGTGAATTCTTTCAGTGCTTAAGAGATGAATGTTGATCAAGATGTTGATTGTGTTGTGATCATAAAATCTCAGAAAAGATCCATAGTTAAAGCTAACTCTTAGCGACAAGGAGATCATACAATCACATTATCACTGAAGGAAACTAGAGTTTGAACAAGGTAAAAGTAAGTTTCTCTCCCGCGCCACATTGAATAGTCATCAGCCAATTAGAATATAAGGATTATGACAACATGTTTTAAGAGTTGCTGAGTTGTAACAAAGGAGCCAATCATATTAGATCTTGATCATACTTTGAATATAATAAGGTTTTAAATGAAAAAGAACTCATTCAAAATTGATCACTTGTCAGTTTCAAATGCCACGGCTAGAAAGAAAAATTAATATCACAGCATGCAAAAGTAATGACAGAAGTGACTGAATTGCAAATCCATGATTTCAAAATAAGATTTGTGCATTGATTTATCTGAATAAGTAGGCATTACCATTGTTGATTTCATTTCACCAAGATTTTCAGTCTTCAGAGCAAAATTTTCATAAGTGATTAGTATTTTCAAGAGAACAGAGTTATCCATATTTGTAGAGTGAAGAAAGAAATTTCATCGGTTTCAATTCAGAACAGACAATATGATAAGAGCAGTGAGCATTGCCTCAACTAGAGGGAAGATTGGAGATGGTGATGATGATTTGAAGGGAAAGAGAAATTACTTAGAGGAACTCATATCTCTCCTTCCAGGATCCAATCAGGGAAAAAAGGTAAATGACGATACCTTGGTGACAATTTTTCTTACATTAGAGATGTAAAGACACGTGATTGTTCAGGCTATCATTTGTTTAGCTATTTCCATAGGAATAGTGAGGGTCATGTGCATGTGTCAAACTCTTGGACATTAGGCTTAGCCAAACTAGTAGTTCTTGATGTGTTTGTGGATGTTGATTTGTTATTGGAACTAGCCAGTAGGTATGACACTATCTCAAAGACTATCAAAAGGATGATGGCACAATCCTAGTAACCCTTGATAGGGCATCATTCATGAAATGATTTATTATATACAACTCATGCACAATAGAGATAAAGCTTAAAGCCTTAGCTACTAAATATACTAGGGAGGCTGGTATTGTAGCCAAATTAATTCAAGCCCATGTGCCGAAGGGAACCATGAACTATATAGCACCTATTCCTAGTGACAATGAACCATATTTCTACAAGGACCTTGAATTTTACATGAAGTACATCTGCTATTCTTTGTGTAGAGTTTTAGGGGTTGATAGTGGAAGAGAAAGAGTATCCTTTGATATGCTAATGATAATTTTGGACTTGCAAAGTCCTTGTCTGCATGGATTATGATTAAATTCAAATGTAATTGACAAAATGCACCAAGGGTTCATGGATATCTAGAACTAGGAAGGAAGCCCTAAATTCCTACAATACTCCTTGCTCATGCATTTAATTTTATTCTATAATTTTAACATCATGGACCTGCCAAATTTGACACCCAGAAGATTCTTTCATGGTCAAGTCAACCCTGTGCAACTTTGGTTGAGGGTGTGGAAATATACATCCAGGGAGAATGAGTTATGTGTGTTTTCCAGAACTGGATGGTATATCCATTATTGAGAAGCTTAGGAGTCAATATGACTAGGCTACCAATCAAAGTATTACAACTCCCAAGGCCCTGCAAGTTTGTGGATAAGTGGAATGGACATCACAATTGGGGAGACTTTTATTACCACAATAATTTCACTCTAATCAGAGTTTATGGTTTCTCCCAACCACCACACACTTTACCATACAGAGTGCCACCAAGGATTTCTATTATGGAGTTCCTATGGCAGCTCATACTGACTGATAGGGAGCATTTGGCTCCACATAGGAAAGGAACATTCACACCTAGGCAGTTTATTGCTTTTGATTTTACAATTGGTAAGAGGGATTATGACGATGTGAATGGATGGTTGAGACATTAAAAAATGAATGTAGCCTTATATAGGTACATTGATACAGAAGGGTTCATAAAATGTGCCAAGAAACTTTTGACACCATCCATTCCAATTAATAAAGAACAACAACCATGTGAGGAAAAGGATCTTATCAGGAACATCCTTGAAGAAGAAGATATTTCAAACAGAACAACAAAGTACCAAGACTTGATGGATATAGAGAAACAACTTAAGAAGAAAGTGATCCCATTTGGGGGTTATTTCCCAGGTATGCCCTATTTACAGAGATTAGATAAGATGATTGAGTCTTATGAGACTCTACACAACCAGCTCGAAGAGAAAATTGAGGATAAGAACAGAGGTCCAAATAAGTAGTCTTCCTCAAAATATAGTAGCAGTTACTCAATACACAACCCACCACCAATGGATCAACCACCTCAGACTAAGGATAACATAATTGACCTAACAAAAGGACACGAGGCTGAGGTAGTTGTTGAACCTCCAAAGAAAAATCAAAATGTGGAAACAAGGGAGCCTTCTGTTGTCAAGACATAGAAGAGGAAAAAGGATAAAGTAAGTGCACTATTCACTGGGACAAGACCCTATGATCATCAATCGAGAAAGATCATAAGAGAAGGCAAGAAGAAAAGAGAAGACACATATGAACATGTTGAAATTCCTATCTTGTTGTGTCAAGATGAAAGGGAGCTACAACAAGAAGAATTATTAAAAGATGATGATTTCATAAAGACTAAAGAATTCAAGGACTTCCTTATCTAGGCTAAACGAAAACAAGTGGGAGCACAGTTGCAACTGGAAGGAGGAGAAGCTATCACAAGTGAGGCCTTAAAGGATCTTCAAGAATATGATCCAAAATCTTAGAACATAACCCATGATGAAGCTAGATAGCTAGTTAAGTCTAGTGGAATGTTACTTGTAGAAGGATGTGACCTAGCTTTAGCCTTCATCATTGATCAAATCATAAGGTAGCCAAACATAAAAATATCTTCAGAAACACAAGTGAGAGAGATTTTTAAAGAATGTGGTTATGATGCAAAGTCCCAAACCTTAGCTATGTGGGATCTAGCTCCCAAAAACCAGAAGCCATCATTGATAAATGTACAAGAGAAGATGGAGGGGGACAAAATCATCTGGTTTGTGCATAATACAGGGGATTTAGATATTTCACGGGCCCTAACTCACTTTTCTCATCTTAATGAAGCAAAAGCCGTGCAAATGTCAAATAGGTATCAAAAACTATTTGATGAGGCAAGTCTTGTTGTAAAAGACAAAGAATTGGGATTGATAAAGATAAAGGCACTAGAAAAGTAAGTTGAAGAATTGACTCAAAAGCTGCAAGAGATGCCTGACCCTGCCCCTGCTGAACCAAAGCAAGTTACAGATGCCCTAGTGGAAATAGAGAAAAAGGAAACATAGAAGAAAGATACAGAGAAGAATAATGTGGCTTTAGAATCCTTTTTGAATATTTTGCAACACAAAATTAATATTTTAAAAGATAAAGCTGACTTAGTGCATGGAGCCTACAACAAGTTGCCCGACCTACAAATTGAGGTAACCAGTTTTATTTCAACATTGAACCCTTAATTTGGGACTTGGTTAGTTAGGACCAGTTTATTTGAAAGGTTAGCATCCTTGCAGCCACTTAGGGCTGACCTACCAGAGATTTTCACACAAGTAGGTGATGAGATAGAATGAATTGGGGTAAGCTTTTCTTTCTTTAAGGGCAAGGCAAATCAGATAGAGGCCAAATTAAATATGTTCAAATCTGATTATAATAAGTTTATACCTTCAATAAGGGCAGAGGATGATCAAATCAAGGCAACAGAGATATGGAGGAATGAATTTGATTCATTACTGCCTAGTAAAGAGGCATTTATCTCTGAAAATAATGAATTAGATATGGAAAGGTTCAATAGAACCTTAGATGAAGCATTCAAGGCTGAGCCAAATTTCAATAAATTTGTGACATGTAAAAACCATAACATATGCTATATGGGAGAGGCAAAAAGCACAATTAGAAAGTATTCAAATCTTTAATTGTCTTGCAGAGGAAGATGTTGCAGCATGGGATGTTCTCACAAAGCCCAAGAAAAATAAACCTTTGACAACTGACCTTGACATACTGGATGAAGAGTAGAAGGACACATGGCACCTGATCTTTGAGCAAAGGGAGGTTAGTCATCAAAAAGGTTAGTGTATGTTAGCCTGTAATGGAAGTCAATAAATCTCGCAATAAATATTGGAGGCTATCCATAATATATTCAGACAGAGGTGCCAGCTAGCAAGAGATTTCAAAGATCTAATTTGATTGTATTCCTATTTTGTCCTTCCACCGCTTGGAGTCTATTTGTCTTTTGTCTTATTCTATCTTTTGGGTTTAGGTCTAAAACCATCCAAATATTGTTACATCCTTTTTTTTTAAGGATTCCAAGATGGTTTAGACTCTATGTATAGAAAATTGTATTAATTTTTAAAGGAGATGAGAAGTGAAATATAATTGCATGGCAAACTACTCAATTTTTTCTGACTTTTGTGCTTATGGTCTATTGAATGTATTTGAAGCGGTAACAATATTAATAAAATACATTTCAGTTCTTGTTCTATATCTTGTGTTGTCTCTTTATATTTCTTTTCTATCTCTTGTATGTTTAATTTGCAAGGAACTTTAGATATACCAATTACAAGGTGATTGTGCAGTTATTTGTGAGTTCCTTCAAGGAAGGAGTAATTCTTACAGGTCATCCCAAAGAGCTAAGAATTAGTATTAGGATCTGATAATAGGGGTGTGGGAGTGAAAGGATAGTCTGTAATGCATTCTATCTAAATTGCATATATTTTCATTAATTAGTTTATTGTGAATTTACATTTGATATTGACTCTTTGCCCAAGGATTAGGCACTGGTTTGGATTTTGGCAAATAGTTAATCATCATCCTAATTTAAAGAAAATCAATCATTTACACTTTAGTTACAATATGTGTGTGTGTGTGTGTGTGTGTGTGTGTGTGTTTAAGCAATTGTATTGAAGAATACAGTTCAATTTGTTGATTCATTCAAGAGAGAATCACTAGGTTAGCCCTCCTAGGTTCAGAGAACTCCAAAAGGAAGAATGATGAGAATCCTTATCTCACTGATAGTTTTTATTGTCAAGATCATAATTTGGCTCATAATGCTCTGTATTTAGTTAATCATTATCATGTGCAAGGTGTTTCACCAATTGATACAATAAAATACAACTATCCAGTCAGTAAAATTCCTAATCCACTATAATTGATACTGAGAATCGGTAGTAATTAGAAGGTACACTTGCCTAAGCCTGTGGATCTCAAAGTAGAAGGAGGAACTAGTCCTTATCAATTAGGTTTTCTCTTTAATGAGTTAAATTGGAAATATAAAGAGTAAGAATTCACATTGTTTTAAGAACCTGCAAGAAAAATCCCTAACAACCCCCTCTTTCCCTGGGAAGAAGGTGATTTGTGCAAATTTGAACTCATTTGTTGCCAACAAACTAGGTGGATTCCTTGGAGGAGATAGTGGTGAAGCCCCTGAGGTTATTTATGAAGAGGGTTTTCCCCTCGTTAGCTCTTATGATGGTGAAGCCCATGAGGCTATTACAGACTCTTATGATTCAGGTAGTTTTGACCACTTATCTAACTTCTCACTTATTCCTACTAATCCCACCTCTCAAGTTGGACCCCCCCAGCTAACTAACACTGGATGTGGTCAAAATAGATCTAATGATCTTCCCCACAGTGAAGGAGGAGCTCTTTCTAGTTTCATTGAACTGCTAGATGGATATAAGGTTGAACAAGAGGAGATAGGTGGGTTGGAAAGTGTTAAGTTTTAAGATCTCTGCAAATGTAATAGCACTGCCTAGATTGTATATGGTATGTGTGTTTCAAATGAAACAATTTGTCTTTCATTTATATTGGGAAAGAGGCTAGGAGAGACATGTCCCTTCATGGGACATGTCTATTCATTATAATTGTGAATGTTTCATTAATCAATCATATATTAGAATAATATAAGTTTGCATAATATATATTTAATAATAATATATAATATAACATAAATAAAAATACAATATATTATTATTATTAATCAATATTATATGTATTCTAAATGATCATATGACTGAAGCTACAAACATTAACACTCCCTCTTAGCTAGGGAGGATGGTCAAACAGAATGTGCAGTGGTCTCCCTTGAAAACACTTATGACCCTCACAATAGCTACAAAAAACATCAACACTCCCTCTTATCTAGAGAAGATAAAATCCATCAAGATGAAAGTCACAATAAATCAATTAATTTTGAAAGAGAGGATAAATCACCTCACTGTGATATCAAGAGATATGGTATATGCATGAATATCAAGTCACATGATATTAATCATAGCTCATAAATATCCATGGTATGTGCGATGACATCACATCTCATGATGTCTTCCATATGGATATTAAGTTTACGTAGAGACATGTCGCTACATGACATGTCTCATACGGTCCAATCAATATGTAATACTAAGTTCAGAAGGATCCCTATATGATCTATATGGATTCTAAGAAATCACATAATTCATGATATGAAGTATCACCTAACTTATGATATAGAGTATCACATAACTTGTGATATGAGATATCACCTAACACGCGATACTAAGTTTTACATATCACCTAACACGTCATACCAAGGTTTATATATCACCTAAAACATGATATGAGGAATCTCCTAACATGTGATACCAATTTTTACATATCACCTTAGATCATGATTTGAGGAATCACCTCAGATCGTGATACGTAGTTTTACATATCACCTTAGATCATGATATGAGGAATCACCTCATATCGTGATACCTAATTTTCATATCACCCCAGATCATGATAAAAGGATATAGTAACTAGATAACATCACATTCCCTTTTACATATAACCCTATTATGGTATGTGCACTGACATTGCAAGATGTCTACCATAACGATTCCACATTACAAAATCGTCACCTTATAATGTTAAATACAAGTGTTCATTTACTAAGAAGTCGTCACCTCTTAGAAATGTACACAGGATGGGTGGGCCCATAAAGTCACAGAGTCACACACACATGCCATGCACCTTGACTCATCTCAAAGGGTGGATCCATCATAGCTCATTTTGGAGGGTGGAAACAAAGGCTTTCACCTTAGACTTCTCTCTCAAAGAGAAGAATGCAATAACATACAAAATAATAGATCACAAATGTTGAAACTCCTTTTCATCTAAGGCTTTATTCTCCAACATACCAAGTTTATCTCGAAAGTAAACAACCTTCTCTTGAGAAAGAGACTTGGTGAGAATATTAGCCATCTATTTAGTAGTGATAATCTACAGGTTGAATAATATACTTATGCACTATATCTCTTATATAGTTTGTGTCACTCTTGGTGAACCCCAAGTTATTTAGGAATATCATGATGTAGGAGTTAGCATAAAGGAATTTCAGCCAGCACACATGGGACTCAATCTCATGATCATATTCCTTTGACTATAAAAACCATCTCCAATGTTGACTCCCTCTGAACCAATATGACCAAATTACTTGGAGATCAAAATGAATCAGATCCTCTAGATGATCCCTTTAAATTTTAAGGTCTTGCAACAACCTCTTGACCTCCTCATCCAAGGTTTCTTTTGTATGAACTATCAAACTCCTTCTGAATATAATATCAACCTTCTACCAGCAAGTCGTGTCTTTGTTCTTTAGTTTGTATCAAGCTCTTTTCTTGAATTCCCTTTGATCCAACAACTTATCCATCTATCTAGGAATATCATGATGAAATTTTGATCAAAACATTATTCGTAGGAGAAGTTTCTATTACACAAATGTACTTATCTGATTCCATAGTAACATGAGTGAATGTAATAAACTATGGATTTATTCCCAGACTTGGAAACACCACACATTCATGATAATGTGGCTCTCTTCTGAAGTAGATATCAATCTTCTGAGCTCCTCATCCAAAGTTACCACTAAAGTTTCATACTCCCTCTGAATCTTATATTAATCTTCTTTTCCTACAAGAGAATCCCCAGAAAAGATCAAGTCAAATAGATCTTACAGTACGTATAGAAATATAGATGAGAGAGAGACTACAATGAGTAGATAAATGTAATATTCAAGGATAATAGATACTTATCTGCACATCAACATCCTTGACACAGGTTTCTTCAATGAAGGTCCATACATCAAATTAGAAAACACCTTCTTAGATTATTTGAGAAACATCTCCCCTTTAAATCATCTCCCACTAAGGATGGTTCAAATGGGAAAGTAACATTGGTTATTATTCCCCCTCCACAATGTACAATTCCCACTCTTATATCGTTGAACAATTATTATGTCATCTTGTGAAATGACTTGATTTCTCCAAGAGAGGTGACATTTTATAATTAATGATATCTCAACTTAGTCCTTAAGGACAATAGGGGCAGGCCTCTCTCTCTCTCCAATTTTTAGACAATTATCCCTTCAAAATTCCAAATTATTAAGGAACTCAATCGTGATGAACCAATAAGTTTAGGGGGGCCTCGGGCAGATCACAAATAAATTCAAAACACACCATCCACGTCTTCAAAATTGAGAATGCCTAGTTGTAGTTTCAAAGACATGACTCCCTTAATTTGTTGATTCCTCTTAATTCAATTAAAATGTTGTTGCATGGCCTTGTAATGTCCCTAATGGGATTCTGATGCAAAACCTCATTTTCTACTACAACAATATTTCATCAAATAGTCCGATCACCTTCTTTGCACCAGAGATGACTACAATCTCCGTTAGTAGGTAATGAACATCAATGCCTTTGCAATTGTTGACCCTTGTAGTACCTTTGAAGAAATTCCAAGTCCTCTAGCCTATAGCCTATCTCTATCCTAAGCATTATGTCTCTATCATAGGTTAAAACAATGTTATGGGCATTGGAAGGCACCAAGAGAAAAATTTGTTTGATTGTTCACAATATGGAAATCAAGGATCCAATCTATCACAAGTTTATAGTGCTAGCACTTATATCTTGGAGTTTCTTCGACTATGCAATGAATGAACACGTAGTAGGTTACAATCTTCTCTAAGTCATGATCCCAATCAGCATTCCCCATTCCTCAGATCATTTGATAGCATGGATTGTAGTGGGATTAATGGAAAAGACACCTCTCATATGTTACACTCATCTGCAATATCTTCAAATTGAAAGTTGCAATTTCTTCTGTAGGAAGGCTACATGCTCCCATGCACATATGTGATCTTTGACGACAAAGAAATGTTGACGATATGTGGAAGAGCTAATTTAGGGCTACTTGGTTTCAACATAGAGTTAGCGGCCAATGCGTAGTGACTTTGTCTCCGCATAGAGTTACCGATCGGGAAAAGGGAAAATTGATAGAAGAAATTATCATAAACACTAAGACAACAAAAGAATGAGCCCAAGCGCTATACCGAGGCTCCCGATGCCAACACATTTTCATTTTGAAACAACTCGGTGGATTTTCTCCAACAATCAGCATGCCACTTTTCATAAACACTCTAAGCCAACAAAAGCATGATCCCAAAAGCGTTATATGAAGGCCTCGCTATCCTAAAAAAATTTCATTTTGGGATGAATGCTAGTGTTGCACCCACTTCATAGATCCATCCAAGCACAAAATCCAAATCCATGCTGATCTCAAACCAGTGCATAGAAATTGTGTGTCATGCCCTTTTCCGATCCGAGCTAAGCTTCCTTCAACAACGATAAAAATGATGTGCTTTAACTTTGGCCTACTAGAAAACTATCATCTTGCTTTTTGACGGTAACATTGCATCATATAAGGACATGTGGGACTATGTGTCAAGCCCTTTTTCGATCTGAGCTAAGCTTCCTTCGAAAATGATAAAAACATTGTGCTTTCAGTTCTGGCTACCAACAAACTATCATCTTGCATTTCAACGGTAACATCACATCATATAGGAGAGTCATATTTTCCATAGATTTAATTTTTATGATGATATTCTATCAAGCATACATAATCATTTGTAGATCAAAATATTGCTTATCGAATTATCTTCTACAGCATACGTGTTCACATGTATTCTCTACAGAATGTTCTCTTGAAAATCACCAAGGAGTTGATCATTACTTCATGTTGTCAACTCATATAATCATTCACTGCCATCTGTTCCAGTGTGTATCATTTATAACTATAACTCTGATCATGACTTCTCAATATGTGAATGTTGTTTTTCATCTGATCACTCCCTAAATCATTGCTTTCTCTTTCATATTCCTTGCATTCAGGTATTTTATAATTTCTTTATTGAGATCTTCCTCCAAGGCTTTGCTCTGATACCATGTTAAGTTTTAAGATCTCTGCAAATGTAATAGCACTGCCTAGATTGTATATGGTATGTGTGTTTCAAATGCAATAATCTCTCTTTCATTTATATTGGGAAAGAGGCTAGGAGAGACATGTCCCTTCATGGGACATGTCTATTCACTATAATTGTGAATGTTTCATTAATCAATCATATATTAGAATAATATAAGTTTGCATAATATATATTTAATAATAATATATAATATAACATATATACAAATACAATATATTATTATTAATCAATATTATATTTATTCTAAATGATCATATGACTGAAGCTACAAGCATTAGCACTCCTCTTAGCTAGGGAGGATGATCAAATAGAATGTGTAGTGGTCTCCCTTGACAACACTTATGACCCTCACAATAGCTACACAAAACATCAATAGAAAGGGCCATTGTTCCCTTGTTACAATCAAATGATGAAAACTTAATGGCTAAATATTTGTCATCCCTCAAAGGTAGGAAATCCAAAAAGAAGGCCAAAGTTAGTAAAGAGTCCCCACACAATAAAACTAAATCCAAAGTATCTAGCAGTATCAAGCCTCCTTTGGGAGTTGAACATTTTGTCGAATTAAAGGTGGCTAAATAGAGGGGAATGACTCTTGGTTCCACAAATTCTAAAGTTGGCAGGAAACCTATCTCTAAGTTATTTCCAAAGTGTTATAATAGTTTCAAGCTCCAATGGATACTTTCGCATGAATCTGAAGCGTGCATCCTGGAATATGGCCTAGAATCCCGAGATAGAAAGTAAATTGTGAAAAGATTTCTCAACCCATATAAAAACATGGACATCCTCTTATTGCAAGAAATCAAAGTTATCTACTTTCACCTAGACATCAATCTCAAATGTATTTGGAGAGATGTTATGTTCATTGCTACTAATCATTGTAAGGGTAAATGTGGAGCTATTGTTCTTATAGGGATTAGGTGGAAGAATGTTGTTGTCAAGTGGGGCACCTCTCCCTATAATAGATCGGTCTGGGCATTTCTGAAGGACATAGATTTGACCTTTGGTGTTTTCTCTATATACACCCCAAATGAATATAGAGTTAGGGTGGAGTTATGGAAATGGGTTTCATAGTTAGAGGACATCCCTTGGATCATTGCAGGAGATTTTAATATGGTGGAAGGACCTCAAGAAAATTTTGGGGGGAGAAATTTTTCTTAGAAAGGCGATGAAAAATTCTTTTGGCAATGAATGATTAGCAAACTTAACCTATGAGACCCCCTAATTGGTAATAAGATTGATAATTCGAGAGTTTGGTTTACTTGGTGTAATTATCGACAAGGGAAAAATAGGATTTACAACAGATTACCGCTTCTATGCCAAGAAATACTTTTTCAGATTTGACAAAAGCCTAGATGACAATTGTGTGAAAGTGGTACCTTATTTATTGTCTGATCACCACCCAATTGTTGTAGAGATTTCTCATAGGGAGAATACTTCTTGCATTAGGACCAAATCAAAATATTTTGCATTAAATACTAATATGTTGGGCTGTGAGGAAGTTCTTAATGTTGTTTTTATCATTATACAGTTCAATTCATGGTCTCATCATGATGCTTTTGTTATTGATAATTATATTTAGAACACACATTTTTGGAAGAAACTCATTCAATTGGTGGGTAAAAAATGGCCAAGGATGCTAGATATCAAGAGACCATTCTACATAAGAAATTAATAGCTATAGAGGAGCATACAAAAAACAATCCCTCCAACCTAGCTGCTATTGCCAACCTTTCTCATGGAAAGAATTCCTTGAGAAGGATTCAAAATGAAATGATAAAAGGAGCCAAGGTTAAAGCAAGGCTTAATTGGCTGAATCATAGTGATAATGGGATCAAGTACTTATTTCAATTGTTGAAAATGAGGAGGATAAGGAGTGAATTGATACCTTGTGGGAAGAGGGTGTCAACCTTACAAACCAGCAAGAGATCTCCTCAACTTTCTACCAATTCTACAACAAGTTGTTTACTTTAGATGAATTAGGTGATGCTATGGAAAGAGTGTTGTCAATCAGGATTGCGCCTATAGCTTGATTTGGAATCTAGCTATCCCATTGAAACATGGAAATGTTCTCCTTGGTGGAAGAGAAAATGAGTCTCTGGATTCTAGCTGGTTCCTATTGAATTTAGAATATCACCTAATACTGATTTTTTGTGGTTTTGGGAATAAGAGAGAAGGATAACTAAAAAATGAATACTGATTAATAAGGTGGTACACCAAAACAAATTCAGATTTGTTAGAATTGTGAATTTGTACCTATAGGACATACATTACTGAACTCTACAATAATTTTCACTTCACAACACCTAGGATGACCAAGAATTTACTATTAGGGTTTGGTGCCACTAATGGTAAAAATTCAACCAACAAATAGGTACTTTCTGCAAAAGGTTTATTCTTTGGTGCAGGAGCACACCTAACTCAAACCCCTAGCTCCTTATTTTTGGCATGTACTGACTCTATCCAAGTCAGGAGAGTGTGTGTGGACCTTAGAAGATCATTTATTTTATTACCCTAAGATGGATATGACTAGGCCAATCTATGTCTAGATAGGTTGCTTAGTTGGTTTAATTTAGTTGTGTGTGTGTGAGGTAGTTGGTAAGCCTTTGGAAATCGAAGCAAGGCATCGGGAACCTTGCATAAGTTGCTTGGTATCACTGGCACTCGGCCAACACTGGTTCCTAGCAGCTCGGCCTACACTTGTGCCTAGCAGCTCGGCCTACATTGGTGCCTAACAGCTCGGCCTACATTTGTGCCTAGCATCTTGGCCTACATTTGTGCCTAGTAGCTCGGCCTACATTGGTTCCTAGCAAATCAGCCTACATTTGTGCCTAGCAGCTCGACCTACATTTGTGCCTAGTAGCTTGGCCTACATTTGTGCCTAGCATCTCAGCCTACACTGGTGCCTAGCAGCTCGGCCAATATTGGAGCTCGGTTTGCTTTACTGTTGCTCGACAATATTCAGTTGTAACAACCCGTGAAAAGTGGATCTTGTCTTTTATGGATAGTATGGTTAGTGTAATGGTTCCTGAAGAGATTCTTGTGAATGAGTGGACCATTAGGGTTTTTTCCTATAAGAGGATAGTTATTAATAACATCCCAAGCCTTCATTTTAGAGATCTAGAGGGTAGAGATTGAAGAAGAAGAGAAGCTACAGGAAAGTTAGAGATTTGCAGATTATTGTATTGTTTTGTTTTGTTTCTAGTAATGAGAAGTTGCAAGTTGTGTGTTTAGTGGATATCAAGTTTCTTTGTGGTTCCTTTTGCATGCAAGTAGATTAGTTACTTTATTTTCTATTTTCCAAGTTATTAGTTCTTCACCCATTCTGGGTTGTAAACAGTAATGGCCCCTCGAGATTCCTGAAAACATGGTGAGATTCATGTGTTGGAATGGAACTCGAGAGGAGCCCTTGTACATAGTTTCCTTTTTGTTTTCTATAGGAGAAGCAATAGCAAAGAGCCTGGAGATCTTACCCTAGGCGAGCTTGGTAATAGTCTGGCTAGGGAAGAGAATGAAAGTAATGTTCAGAAAACATTGAATAAGTGAGTAGAATGAATCTATTTGTGTAGGTTGAGCAAGAAGGAGATGAAAAGAATTTCGATGGGGGACTGAGTCTTGAAGAGGAGGTAAAGTTGAGAGTGACTTACCTTAGTTTAGGGTTGTGAACACCCTAAGAGATCTAGGAGAAAGATCTCAGAGAAAAGCCAAGTTGGTTTTGTAGAAGCAACAAGAATTTTGTCCACATCAGATTGGTATCAGAGCGTAGATTGATTGGGCTTGTGGTAAATGTTCCAGCCAGCAGTATCAGTAGGTGAAAACAAGATGGTCACCAATGCAGAGCTTGAAAAGGAAGTAGATGAGTAGAAGGGAGTGATAGAGGATCAAAGGGAAAGGAGTAGACTCCTAGAAGAAGCCCTGGATGAGATGAAGGTAAAACTTCAAGAAGTTGCAAATGCAACGAAAAGAAAAGATGGAGATGAAGTCAGTAGTAGCAGCAGAGGGAAACAGAAAGTTGATGAAGAAGACTTAATACCTGAACCAGACCCTCAAATGAGTGAGGAGCCATTTCTAAAAGCTCTCAGAGCCCTAGGAGGGAAAAGTGTTGAAGGAATTTCATTCTTTAATGTAAAAATGGACAGTGAACTAGTTGTGGAATGGATAGAAGGTATTGAGAATCATTTTGAATGTGAGGGCATGACTGAAGCACAAAAGGTAAAAGTTGCAAAGTCAAGGTTAAGAGGTTTAGCATTAACATGGTGGAAATACCTCCAAGAAGAGAGGGAGAAGATGGGTAAGAATCCAATTTAAAATTGGAAGGCCATGTTAAACAAGGTAAAGGAGCAATACCTACCTGAGGATTATGAAATCTAGTTACACAAGAAGAAGAGTTTGAAGCAAAAACATTTGGATGTGGCTAAGTATACTAAAGAATTCCAGAAGTTGTGCTTGAGGTCAAGAGTCCAAGAGGATGAGACTATCAAGGTGGATAGGTATTTTGGAGGCCTGAAATGGAATATTCAAGAGGAAATCAGTCTATGGACTCCTAAAACTATCCATAAGTGTTTCCAACTTGCATTGAAAGTGGAAGAGAAGAACAAAATGAAATTAGAATCAAACTTCAGAGGAAGAGGAAGAGGTAGAGAAGGAAGAGGACAAGGAGGCTATGGTGGAAGGGGATTAGATTCAAGGCAGAAAAGTGAGAACAAGCTCACTAAAAAATTAGGAAGGAAACTCAAATAGAGGAGGTTTCAACAAAGGTAGAGGCTCTAACACTAGTTGGAGAGGAAAGAGCAGCAACAATCAAGGAAGAGGAGCATCCTACTTTGCCACCATGAAGTGCTACCATTGCAATCAGCTAGGACATCCTGCCTATAGGTTTCCTGGAAAAGGTTCTACTTCTCAAGGTGGTGGAAAGAGAGTTAACTATGTCCAAGAAGAATCAAGTTGCAACAGCAAGCCATCTGAGGTACCTTTAGAATCAGTGGAAGGTGAGATCCTCATGATAAAGAGGACATTGATCAAAGAGCCAAGAAAAGAAGAACCAAGCCAAGTAAGGGCACTCTTTAGAGTGAAGTGCAAGATCATAGGAGAGGTGTGTAGATTCATTATTGATTCAGGCTCAACTGGTAATATCATTAGCGAAGAGGCAGTCACCAAGTTAAATTTGAAAAGGATATCACATGACAATCCATACAAGGTTACATGGCTTAACAAAGGACAACATGTGTTTGTAGGAGAAAAAGCATGGGTAGAATTCACCATTGGCAAGTATAAAGACAGAGTTCTATGTGACATTCTTCCCATGGATGCATGCCACCTTCTACTTGGAAGGCCATGGAAATTTGATACGCAAGCCATGCATGATGGAACCAAGAATGCATACTCATTCAAGAAAGATAGAGTGACTTTCAAAATTCAGTCACTAATAGAAGAAGGAGAGATGAAGACATCAAATCCAAGTGTGCTCATGGTTGGTGAGAAGGAGTTATTGAAGACTCTAGGAGAAGGAGAAGGAGTTGGATTTGCTTTAGTATTGAAGCCAAAAGATGAAGTTGTCAAGAAATCAGAGATACCAAATGAGGTAAAAGAAATACTTGAAGAGTAGAAGGATATTGTGAATGATGGCCAGCCCACTCCCCTACCTCCTAAGAGACTTGTTAGCCACAAGATTGACTTCATACCAGGAGCTACCTTACCCAACAAAGCTTCCTATAAGATGACCGCTCAACAAAATGAGGAAATAGCCAAGCAAATCAGAGAGTTATTAGACCAAGGTCTAATTAGAAAGAGTATAAGCCCATGTGTAGTCCCTACTATTTTAGCACCTAAGAAAGGAGGAGCTTGGAGACTTTGTACAGATTCTAGATCCATTAATAGAATTACCATTAGGTATAGGTTCCCAGTACCCAGAATTGAAGGCCTAATAGATTTCTTAGGGGAGGCAAAGTACTTCAGCAAGATTGATCTTAAGAGCGGCTACCACCAAATCAGATAAATGAAGGAGATGAATGGAAGACAACCTTCAAAACTACAGAAGGTTTGTATGAATGGCTTGTAATGCCATTTGGTTTGTCTAATGCTCCCTCAACTTTTATGAGGCTTATGAATGAGGTATTGGTAGAATGCATTGGTAAGTTTGTTATTGTCTACCTAGATGACATTTTAGTTTTCAACAGAACTAAGGAGGAGCATATTAGGCATTTGAAAATTGTTTTCATGAAATTGCGTGATGAAAAGCTAATGATCAATTTGGACAAGTGTGACTTCATGAAGCAGGAGCTTGTATATCTTAGTTTTGTTTTGTTACAGGGTAACCTCAAAATGCACCAAGGAAAGGTGGATGCCATTCTAAGTTGGCCTACTCCCAAGGCTGAAACTGAGGTGAGAAGTTTTCATGGTTTAGCTCAGTATTAAAAAAATTTCATTAGACATTTCAGTGGGATTTGTGCACCTATGTTAGACACCATCAGAGGTGGGATGAAGACAAAGTCTCAATGGACACCACAAGTTGAAAAAGGGTTTGAAACACTCAAGGAGAAGATAACAGAGTTGCCTACTCTAGTTCTTCCAAGATTTGATAAGATTTTTACAATAGAATGTGATGCAAGTAATGTGGCCATCGGGGCTGTCATAATTCAAGAAGGAAGACCAGTAGCTTTCCATAGTGAGAAGCTAAATGATGCAAAGAAGAAGTACTCCTCTTATGACTTAGAGTTGTTTGCTCTAGTCCAAGCACTCAAGAAGTGGAGGAACTACTTGTTTCCAAAGGAGTTCATACTATATACTAATAGCCAAGCTCTCGGCTTCCTTAACTCTCAAGACAAGCTCAACAGCAAACACATGAAGTGGGTGGAGTATCTACAAGCCTACACTTTCAATATCAAGCATAAAAAGGGAGTACAGAATAAGGTTTCTGATGCATTGAGCAAAAGACTACTCACATTCCAAGAAGTTCAGCTACAAAGCATAGGTATTGATAGCTTCAAAGACCTATATGCTGAAGATGAAGATTTTGCCCAAATCTACAAGGTATGCAAGGAGTTTAAAAACAACTTTCATGGTGAGTTTTCTGAATATACTTTGCAGAATGATTTTTTGTTTAAAGGAGGTCAACTTTGTGTTCCTAAAGGGTTTATGAGAGAGAATTTGATTCAAGAAAAACATAATGGAGCACTTAGTGGTTATTTTGGAGTCGGTAAGACTCAAGAGCTAGTCACTAGGTTCTATTTTTTGGCCTAGAATGAATAGAGATGTTAGACAGTATGTTGAGAGTTGTGTAGTGTGTCAAAAAGAAAAGGGCACATATTCCAATCTAGGTCTTTATCAGCCACTTCCAATCCCAACCAGACCATGGGAATGCATAAGTATGGATTTTGTAGTTGGTTTGCCAAGAACAAGGTAGGGATATGACAGTATTTATGTTGTTATAGACAGATTTAGCAAGATGGCTCATTTCATACCTTGCAAGACTATTCATGATGCTTGTAACATTTCTCAGTTGTTTTTCAGTGGAGTGGTGAGGATCCATGGACTCCCACTTAGTATTTTTTCAAACAGGGACACCAATTTCATGAGTCATTTTTGGAAGACCTTATGGCAAAAGTTGGGCCCTAACTTGTCTTTTGGATCTGCCTATCATCCACAGACAGATGGCCAAACATAGGTAGTCAATAGGAGTCTTGGTAACTTACTGAGATGCCTCACAAAGGAGTATGGTCAAGCATGGGACCAACTCATTAGATAAGCTGAATATGCATACAATGATATAGTGAACAGATCGACTGGTAAGAGTCCTTTTGAAATTGTTTATGGCTTTCACCCAAGAGGAATTTTTGAACTTAGATAATTGAAGGAAGGAATGCATGGTAGTGGATATGCTAAGTAATTTTCTCATTCAATGAGGGAAGTCCATGAAAGTGTGAGAAAGAAATTGACTGAAAATGCTGAAAAGGTAAAGCAAAAGGTGGATGTATCAAAGAGGGAGGTTCAATTTCAGATTGGAGACTTTGTGATGGTACACTTGAACAAACATAGGCTGCAAAAAGGTGTTCCTCACAAGCTACAGATGAAGAGGCTAGGTCCATGTAAGATACTTGCAAAGTATGGAAACAATGCATACAAGGTGGAGCTTCCTGAAGACATTGGGTTGTCACCGGTTTTCAACATTGCAGATTTGATAGCATAAAAAGGACCAATTCAAGATGTTGATCAAAACCTTCAAGAGGTGATACAAGAGGTAAAAGATTTGAAATTAACCCCTACTTCATCTATGACAGCTGAAAAGATACTAGACTCAAGGGTCTACAAGAAGACTAGGAACAAAGACTATATGGAGAACCTTGTCAAATGACATGGAAAAGAAGATGTTAATGCTACTTGGATCAGAGAAACGGACTTCAAGAGGTTGGGCATTGATCCAAACATGCTCAATCCAAGGATGCATTAACCTTTCTTTTTTCTGGGGAAGTATGGTGCAGGAGCACACCTAACTCAAACCCCTAGCTCCTTATTTTTGGCATGCACTAACTCTAGCCAAGTCAAGAGAGTGTGTGTGGACCTTAGAAGGTCATTTGTTTTATTTCCCTAAGATGGACATGACTAGGTAAACCCATGTCTAGATAAGTTGCTTAGTTGGTTTCCTTTAGTTGTGTATGTGTGTGAGGTAGTTGGTAAGCCTTTGGAAATCAAACCAAGGCATCGGGAACCTTGGATAAGCTTCTTGGTATCACTGGCACTTGGCCAACACTGGTGCCTAGCAGCTCGACCTACATTTGTGCCTAGGAGCTCAGTCTACATTGGTGCCTAGCATCTCGGCCTACATTTGTGCTTAGCAGCTCGGCCTACATTTGTGCCTAGCAGCTCAACCTACATTGGTGCCTAGCAGCTCAGCCTACACTGGTGCCTAGCAGCTCGGCCAACACTGGAGCTCGGTTTGCTTTACTGTTGCTCAGCAATATTCAGTCATAACGGCCAGTGAAAAGCGGATCTTGTCTTTTATGGACAATATGGTTAGTGTAATGGTTCCTAAAGAGATTCTTGCGAATGAGTGGACCGTTAGGGTTGTTTCCTATGAGAGGATGGTTATTAATAACATCCCAAGCCTTCATTTTAGAGATCTAGAGGGTAGATATTGAAGAAGAAGAGAAGCTACAGGAAAGTTAGAGATTTGCAGATTATTGTATTGTATTGTTTTGTTTCCAGTAATGAGAAGTTGAAGGTTGTGTGTTTAGTGGATATCAAGTTTCTTTGTGGTTCCTTTTGCATGCAAGTAGATTAGTTACTTTATTTTCTATTTTGCAAGTTATTAGTTCTTCACCCATTCTGGGTTGTAAACAGCAATGGCCCCTCGAGATTCCTGAAAATATGGTGAGAATCATGTGTTGGAATGGAACTCAAGAGGAGCTCTTGTACATAGTTTCCTTTTTGTTTTTTGTAGGAGAAGCAACATCAAGAGCCTGAAGATCTTACCCTAGGAGATCTTGGTAATAGTCCGTCTAGGGAAGAGAATGAAAGCAATGTTCAGAAAACATTGAATAAGTGAGTAGAATGAATCTATTTGTGTAGGTTGAGCAAGAAGGAGATGAAAATCATTTCGATGGGGGACTGATTCTTGAAGAGGAGGTAAAGTTGAGAGTGACTTACCTTAGTTTAGGGTTGTGAACACCCTAAGAGATCTAGGAGAAAGATCTCAGAGTAGAGCCAAGCTGGTTTTGTAGCAGCAACAAGACTTCTATCCACATCATTCTTTATAACTTAGAATAGGAATTTGGAACAATTCACTAATCTATGCTTAAAAGGCACAATGCACTTAAATGCAAAAAACTTGGAAGGATAGATAGAAAAACTCAGAAAAGATATACGAATAATAAGGCCAGCTCTATTATCTTCAAAATTTGCAAAAATGGTTACAAAATATAAGGAAAAGATGTAAAGGAACAATATGTTCACTAATACCTCTTAATCCCTAAATTTTGAACCCCTATAAATAAATAAGAAGTTTAGTTATATAGCCCCCAACGCGAATCTCAAAAATCTAACCCCCTCTAAAAGCCCTCCTCAACAGATAGATCACCCTGATTTTAAGGCCTAAATGATACCCACAATATAGCCTCCAAAAAGCCCTCCAAAATTTTAGCTCAATCCCTAAATTTAAGGCATAATTGATACCAAAAATAAAGCCCCTAAACTTATATCTCCCTAATGTTGGCATTTGAAGAATTACAATCTCTTTTCAAAACATTACCAACATATACATATTCTATCAAAAAACCCTACCAAAACTTATAAACTGAGTCCCATTGAATAAAGCTCCAACTACATAACATAGATGCTAAAACCCTAACCCCATAACATAAATCCGACCCATAGTATATAGCTAAAACACCCCAACCCAACACTATAACCATGGTCAATCATGACCAATGTTCGATGCAAAACATCACTAAGTAGCTGAGCTGTCTTGGCTTTTGAAGATGTCACCGTGCACTCCAGTCTTTAACTCCTCCATAGTACTTCGATGGACTCCAAAGTTTTATCAAATTTGGCATAGGTATTATTGCATCTCATTTTTGCAGTTGGGGAAAGATAAGGTTTTCTAAAAAACCCTAGTTTATTGTGCCGCCTTGCTACAGGTATGGCGTTCATGTTGCTTCTCTGTGTTAATTTGGATTTCATCATTTGGTTATCTGGAGCTGGTATTGGTTGCAAACTATAGTCTTACATTTTATTTTTTTTGGCATATGTGGGTAATGAAGGTGCATTCATTGTTTGAGCATGTAGCCCGATCTGCAATTGGAGAAGTTTGATTTGTAAAGGGCTCGGGTTCTTCATTGAGACTAGAGTCTTCGCATTTTGAAAATAGAGAGCTCGGGCTCCTCTTTCCACCGCGGGTTCCTCTCTTGACCTTTGCATGCTATTTTTATGGTGTTTCTTTTCTACATGCTCTTTGAACAACGCTGGGAATTGGATTTCTAATGATTAACAAACTCGATCTCTCTACTCCTTCTATTGTAGCTTTACTTGAGTTTCATACCATAGAATATGGCATTATCCATGCATTTGTTTGAACTCGGCATCAAGTTGTTTGAACTCGGTCTACAACTTGTTGCTTACATGTCATAGGGTATGGTGTTTTGCATGCATCTTTGTAAGAACTCAAGCTTTTCCATATACCGCGGACTCTCTATGCAACTTGGAGTCTTCTGGCCATAAAATATGGCATTTTTTCCTTTTACATGCATCTTCTTTGGGCTCGGGATCCTTTGTAGCTTATGGTTAACTCTTTGATTGCAATTTCTGAGTTCAATGCATAAATCTTGGTTCATTTTTACACCGCGACCTCTTTGAATGGAGTTGAGTCTTCTTTTCGTGTGCAGGTTTACTGAGTCTTAGCTTTGCATAGTATTGGAGTTGTTTGTTTGAAGAGCTCAAGCTCTATGCATTATTCTTGAGTTTCATGCCATTAAAAAAGGCATTGTACATTGATCTATATAAGAACTCGGGTTAATTTGGATTCTACTGCACATAACAAAAACTTGGGTTTCATTGCACTCGGCCTCCATTTGATCTTGATTTTCACCACCATGCAACATGAGGACTCGAGCTTGCATATCTTTGTTTGAACACAACTTCAACATATCTCATCTTTGCAACTTACAGATAAGTTATTTCCTTCTTTTCTTTGGCACTCTGTCTTTCAACTAGTTGTCATAGTAGATAGTCCTTTTGCAATACTGGTTACAACTTTCTCTTCATTGGGTTTCTTTTTGTTGAAAATGTTGACAGTACCCACTGCTGGTTGTATATATTATCACCATATGCATGCTTGAATATTGCTAGTGGATGTTTGCACCTTTATTTAATGATGTCTTCTTGCACACTGATTATTATCTGGAGTTTTTTAGAGATGAACTCAGGTTTCTTCTTTGAACTCAGCCTCCACTCAAATGAAAATATTACTCATGAAACAGAGCCCAATCATTGAATATGCCCATCTCCTCTTTTATTTGCACAGTTCTACTATATATATGCTCTTCCATTCCATTATATACTGGCACTTGACCATGAATAACAATATCAAAAATAACATTGTTTCTTGATGAATGTGTAACCACTATTATGTGAACATGCTAAAACACTGCTATTTGTTTTACATGCTTGCATAAGCACTATTATGTGATGAACATGTATAAAAAACATCTTTCTAATTTCTATTCTTGATAAACACTGCTTTAAACAACATTATTGATGCCTTTTGCAAGCATGGATGTTATTTGATATTTATCTGATTTGGTCTATGCATCGGCATTCCTTTGAGCAAGAATTTCCATTCATGCATAAACATGTCATTTTCTCATTTAAATATAAACAAAAACAGTGAGTAATAACACTATTGCTCTCTTCCATTGTTGACAAGGCACTGCATTTGCTCTTTTACTTCTGGCATCAACACTGTATTTATCACCAGCATTTCCTATTGATTTCTCTTTGGAATATGAGCTAAACATGTGAAATAACAACACCATTTGATTTCCATTCTTCGATAATAACAGTGTTACTGGTTTTTCATCCCTGCATATGCACTTGGAATCAAGCATTCATCCGTTAAATATGTAGAATGGCACTGTCATCTTGTTGTTTGTCTGAATATTACTTTTGAAAAAACACTTACTTTTGAACATGCATAGTATCTTCTATTTAGTTGCAAGAATGTACACCACTGTCTACTTGTTCCTCTCTCATTCAAATACAACAGTGTTTAGAACAACATAAGATCCAATACCTTGTATGATGCCAATAGTATTTAGAATTCCAAATATGCTCTCCATTATGATAATAATGCAATTGGATCCTTTGTATATGTATGCTACTCATTTTTTATCTGCAATTTTGTTTTGTTTTGGCTGTAACACTATTTCAATCAAGAACACTCATCTTTACTGCATCATTTCATTTCATATGCACCTTTTAGCAACATCACTGTATGAACTGTATCATCTTTTCTTTCTGAACTCATGAACTCTTAGTACTCTTGCATCTTTAATCTAGCGAGGTTCGAGCATGGGCTCGTGACACCCACTGTATTTTCCTTTTATCATCTGCAACTTTTGAACTCTTGCATTGTGTTTCTTTATGCATTTTCATACTTTTGTTTCTCTTACTTGCACACACCACCAAGTCCACATGTTAGGTTAGTGGATACAATCAGTTAATCAATGTTTGTATGTAAATGTCATGTAAAATGACATTTATGTATGAATGTTGGTTTGCTGGTTGTGTTTACTAACCTAATATGTGGATGTTCTAAAAAAAAAATCTCGGGTACAAGACCTGTCCCTTTGATTAGATTTTCTAGTTTCCTAAATAGCAACTCCTGAACAATGCAGGATAACAACTATATGCAGTAAAAGGTTCCATAGAATTATGTCCCTTTGATACTTTATTTAGTTATTGCAAATGCATACTTTGCTATTACATTGATGTTTACATAAATGTACATCTCTGAAGATTTGATTGTAGCATGTTGCTTTTAGGTATCTATGCATTGCTTAGATCCAATTTGGATCTAACTATTCTCTCTCCATGATGCAAGGTAAAACCAGAAAAAGACTTAGGATGAATGAAAAACAAAGACAAGGTTAAAGATATGCAAATTCAAATGATGCAGTTACTCAGCTCCAACATGCAGAAGACCTCTTAAAGGCAATGCATGGACCCCTAAACCTTCTTTATGCTCCTTTCTTACTTTCAGAATTGTACATCTTCTCTAAGTTTACAATATGAAAGATATAACCTATGAGGGAATACTTGTTTATTACATTCAATTTGAATGCACAATGTAATGATCAATTGAAATTGAAAGTTTAAGTCTGATAAATACTTAGAGAACAATATCAATGTTAACATGAATGCAAAAGCAATGTATTTTTTCTTCATTATCTTAATAGTAGTGTTGAATAGGTGTACCTTTATGCAATCTTTTGATATTTATAGTTGCTATGCTGCATGTGTACTTAATCTTCTAAATTTAAGCAATTCTGCAACTTACGACAGCAACTATCAAATCCATATTTTAATGCCAAAGTAACATCAACTTACCAATTTAGTGTGCAACTAAAATGATAACAAAGAGCTAGAGAGAAAATAAAAAATATTATTCCTAAAAAAAATGAAGATTGACGAAGCCAACCTCCTAGATAAGGACATCATAGTTGATGATATTAACAATGTCGTTAGAACCTTGGGGAATGATAAGGCCCTGGGACCTGATGGACTTCCTAGGGAATTCTACAAGCATAATATCTAGTGGATTGGGGATGAACTACTCAAGGTTTATGAAGAAGCCTTTTCCCAAGGTTCTCTTTGGAGTAACATAAATGAAATGATCATCAAACTAATTCCTAAAGAAGTCGATAAGTCCTTCATCAAGAACTAGAGACCTATAACTCTTCTTAATGTCTCATATAAAATACTTGCCAAAATCCTAGCCAAAAGACTTGAAGATATCCTTCCATCTGTGATTAACCCCACCCAAACAAGTTTTGGTAAAGGAAGATACATCTTAGAAAATATGATTACTTGTTGGGAGACCATGAATTGGGCAAAATATTCTAATCAACATGTGGGTATGATGTTAATTGATTATGAGAAGGCTTATGACAAAATTGAATGAGATCTTATTTTCACGATGCTTGATGGACTTGGCTTTCCCAATCACTTTCAACACATGATTAGAACCCTCTTGAAGGATGCTAATGCTAGGGTGGATATCAATGGTTGTCACACAAATCTTATCATTCTTTCCAAATCCATTAAGTAGGGTTGCCCACTTGCCCCTGCCTTATTTGTCACTGCAATGGATGCTCTCTTCTACCTCTTAAGCGAAGATGTCATTTCTCCTAAAGTTCAAGGGGTTAAGTTACCTAATGGAGATGATCTAGTTAATGTGCAATTTGAAGATGATACATCTATCCTATTTACTCTAGATTATTATAATATAAAGTAATTAATGAACAAGCTGGATATCTTTCGTCAAGCTTTTGGTAGAAAATTTCCATTTCCAAGTCTATTCTTTTAGGTTGGGAAGATACTCTCCCCTTGGGTCTCTAAGTATGGATTGACATGGGGAGACCCCAAGCACCAGATCAGATATCTAGGAATTCCCTTTTCTATATGTCCTGACTTGAAAGAAATGTGGTGCTGGGTTACAGGTAAACTTGTTAAGAAGTTGAGTAGATGGAACAAAAATTTCCCGTCTTTGGCAAGTAGATACCAGGTTTGTCAAAAGATTCTCTCTTCTTACAATATATATTACACTTCAGCTTGGCTATTTAACCAATATCAATTCAATTATATGCAAAAGAAAATAAAAAACTTTCTGTGGTCTGATGACAAAGGGGGTAAAAAATGACATGCAATGAATTGTAAATGGTGTACCATGATTATAAAGGCTGGGGGCTTTGGTCTTAAGGACCTCATGAATCAAGGGCTTGCCCTCTTTGCCAAATGGATTTGTAAAGGAGTGCAAGGATCTGAACCTTGGAAAATTCTGATTAGGAATAACATCAATAGAAGAGCTCCCCTCAAAGGCCCTTCTTGGAAAGAGCTTCCTCTGGGTGACCTTGTTACAGGCTCATTCCATGTCAAGGTGATTGTTTCAGATGTCTTAAAATCCATTTGGAAGGCTTGGGAAGGAGTGAGGCATCTTATATATAATATAGGCATTATAGTAGAGAACAACTCACTCTGCGGGGAAAGGTCTATCTGGTGGAACTTAGTACACAAAGGCAAACCTCTTGCCCTCTTGCAAGGTTGTTCTACAAGACATTGTGATAATACAGGCAAGGGCGATGCCAGATATTATTCTTGGTGGTCACCTTATGGAATGAGGACCCCTCATAACCAAATTTGACTTGCCCCATGAGCGTTCAAAACCTATTCCATCCTCAAAACCTCCTTCCTAGCCCTTCCACTCCCTTTGCCTTGTGACTTCAATGAGCTGAGATTCATCTCCTGCCCTTGGTCCAATAATACTCCTCTTCCTGTCATCAAAGCTAATGATATCTATTCTCTTCTTGCAGATAACTTGGACATCTTTGCTCACCTTAATAAGAGTTGGTCTCTCGCTCTTGATCCCTCCCAGTGGTAAACCTGTGTGGATAATTTCTGGGGTAGTCTGATTGCTCCTAAAAAGTTCTTTTTTTGAAAAGTCCTCTTGCATAAATTGCCTGTGAAGCATCCTAATGGTGAACTCAATATCTGTCATGTCTGCAAAACTCCTAAAACTATTATGCACCCTTTTTTTTACTGTTAAGTTTGCAAAGAAATATGGGGCCTCTTTGGTCTATCTGCTCATAATAATATACTTGTCTCCGAGATAATACTTGGCAATATAGTGGGCCTTAAAAGATACTTCAATGCTTTTTTTCTATTTTATCAATAGATATTCTTTGGTCCATTTGGAAGATTAGGAATAACAATATTTTTAAGGGCGTATCTAGATCCCTTACCGAGCCTCTGAGGAGACTCGCATATTATGATATTGTTTTTCAAGTCATTGTCACACTAAGGCTATCTAGGAGACAGTTTGAAAACCTGCTTCATGATGGATCAATTAGAATCATAAGGGAAGAGATATCTAATGGATACACAAGGACTCAAGCCACAACAGAGAGAACCCAGTTTGAGATTGCACTCCAAAACTTCTTGGTGGAAATCAAGGGTCAAGAAGAAACAAGAGGAACAATGACCGTCCAACACATGTAGCAATTGCTCCTCTAGTAGTTGTTCGACCCATTGCAGTTATTCCTCCAGTAGTTATTCCTGTTGCATCAGTCCCTTCGTCTATTCTAGTAGGTGAAAGAATTGTTCACCCGTATGTGCAAATAATTAGAGATGATTGTGTGTTCAGAGGGATGGAGGGCCAAGAAGGATGGATTGATTGGATTGAGAGGAGGGGAGATGATAGGTTCATAGATGCTATATATTAGTTTCTTCATACATTGTTGTAGCATGATACTATTAACTAGTGAGCTTATCGGTTATTTTTTTGTATTAGATAAAAAGTACTTTCGTAAGCTTGATGTAATTTTGATAATGATCACACTATGAACACTCAAGTGTAATATTTTGGTTACTTTATATTTAATACAAAAAAATAATTACATAGCCAACTAACCTGTGACTCTTTTAAAAATATCTTGGGCATATTTACAAAATATTTTATATTTTGAATTAAATTTAAAAAAGAAAGTCATTTACATTATTTATTTTAAGAATTAAAAATTATTTTTACAAATACAAATATTACTTAAATAATATTTTGTAATTGGAATTAAGATATTTATATATTTCATTTTTTTTAATATACTATATTTGTTATATGTCAATAAATTTATTATTTATTTATATTTAAGATTTATTATTAAGATTTACTTTTAATTACTTAATATGAAATTAATCAATAATTAATTAGATTCATGTATCTATTATTAATGCTAATTTTTATTTCCTAATTAGTGTTATACTTGTTCTTATTAATTAGATCATATTGTATTTACCTATTCAAATAGAATTATTTTGATTATCATAAATGTTATAATTTTTCTTCTTATTCTTTTATCTTTCTTAACAATTCTTTTCGTCTTTCTTTTTTCTTCTTTTCTTTTTTTCTAACCCATTTTAATTTCTTTGTAGAATATCTTCTTGTCTTTATTTCTCTTCTTTTCATAATTCTTTTATTTTTAATTTTTCTTTCTTTTAACACTCATTCTTTATAAGACTTTACCAGCACTTTATTTTCCTCTTCTTAATGAAGGATCACACACAATTTTCACTGGAAAAATAGTACCATAATACAATTGATATTATAAAATTTGTTTTGTACTGTAGTTGTATGACTTACTCCATAGAAGTAACATGTTTGAAATTTGAGGAAAGTATAGGCTTGTATGCCTTATTGAACAATATATAAGGTAAATGGAAGAAACAATCCCCTTTTGAGCTTCCACAAAGGTGTCACTATGATAGTGACCTTAAACACACATCCTAATAGTCAACATTTTTAAGCTTTTTATAATAGCTAACTCGTAATTTCTTTTCAATTTCAAATAAAAAGAACTGTAATAGAAAAAATGATTTGTATAATAAGAGAATAATCTGTTATGCATACAGTGGTTTGTATGCAAATATAATGTGTGCAAATTTTAACAAAATAATAAGCAACTAGATACTAGTTTACCAACTGGCATGTTACTCTGTAAGCCATACATCTCCTTGCTGCTATGAAATCAACCTATATTATACAAGGATTTTCAGGTACAACATATTTGCAGCCTGCTTAAACAAGATACAAACATGTTCAATGTTTATCATAGACCCCTTCTTCCAACAGAATTGAACTGTATACGAGCTTAAGCATATTTACTCAAGTCGGTGTGGGTATCCTTGTAACGTTGGGATAAATACTGCTCACATTTAATTGGTGGATATCTGCCAAAGACAATAATAACAGAATCTGAATTAAATAATTTTATGAGAATGTTGTGTTTACGAAACACCAACTTCAAGGGAAGAACATATGGCACATAATTGTTTGTCAATATAAAAGAAGTAATGGAAATTATTGATACACACCAAAACATGAGTTGACAGCCTCATTCTTTTAAGCCTCAATCTACAGATGTAATTTCATTTAATTTGTGTAATAAAAAACACTTCTATATTCTGGAAATGATATCTTTCATAAATTTTCATTTAAACTAAATTCAGTCTCCTTGAAAAGCATTTTACCAAATCTTCCACTGTGATTAAGATGTTATTTTCACATACTTGGGAGGATTCAACTCCGAATGACAAGTTGGGAGGCATTCCACAAGGCAATCGTGGCTGGGTTCAATGAAGAATGCTATCTGTCAACAAAGCAAAGTGAGATGTTAAATATCCCCCATCTACATTCCACAGTTGGTTCATTCTTAGGCTTGAATCCAATGAGACTTAATGTAAATATTGTTCATAATTAGTAGTAAGACAATAAGGCTTTGAAATGAACTCACAAATTCACTTATGATAATGTCAAGCTAACGAGTTAATGGGGTTGTAATCCCCAAGCGCAAACATGCAATACATACTAATGCAAGCATGCATAAAGAAACACATTATAATATGTAATAGGATTAGTCAATCATGCAAAGGGCACCCTTTACCAATAATAGCCATCCAATACATTAGTATTGGTATAGTCAAGTTAATAAACATTCGTGTACAGACCTACCAAGAGAGTCACCTTCTGTGGAGACATCCCATTAACGGACCGTGTCATGCATTCTTTGTCTTGGTTTATTAGGGTCATCCCCTAATCGAATGTTGAGTGTCAAATGGTGCATATGGAATAATTTACGTAGAACGAGAATGATTTATTGTATATCGACATCTTTATTGCAGACCATAAAACCTAAAGCACTGGTATAACATCAAACACAAATATAGGTAGCTTGAAGTTCAAGGTTGTGTTTTGGTCACCCACCAAGTCAAACGCCAATCTGGTGTATGCAGTGTTTTTACAAGTTTCCAGGATGAGGGGACGTAGGCATGAAGTTTGAGGGATAGCAAATATTTTCCCAAATTTTGGGGATGACAAGGTGGCAGCGAGGGGATGACTATTAAACTAATTATAACAAACAAAAAGCAGATAAAATTTTTAAAAATTTTACACAATGTTCTAAACTTGCAATAAAAAATCATCCTCCTAACTTTTACGGGTTTTTTTGTATTTTTTCCCATTAACTTCTTAATTATTTTCATTTTTATATACCAAATCGAGCAGGTTGTCCAGTTGAGAAAAAAACAGAGCATCGCTCAAATTCCCCACATTCTTGGGATGCATCCTCGTGGAATGCTTGGTGTAGAATAACCCCCTTGCAAAACCTTGAAGGGGGTTTTCTCTTCCATTTACCTTATGCAAGCAAATAATCACATGCATATTGACAATGAATTATGAAAGCTATTAATTTTTGAATATTTTCTAATTTGTTCGACTCCCATGCGAACTCCCAATTCAGCACAAATGTTATACATTAAGGATCTATAATTTATATGATGAATGCATTTTCAATGTTATCATATGAATATTTAGAATTTGCCTATATAAGGAATTTTTTCCTTTTTTTTTAATATTGCCTCCCCTTTGCCATCCATTGCCATCCCCGAAAACGGCCCCCAAAAATATCCGTCCATGAAACTCGTCCCCCCATCCCTTGCCGTCCCCATCCTAGAAAGTTAGGTTAACATAGAGAAAAAAGAGAGTTAAACGTCGAAGATATTAAAATAAATAAATTCATCAAAGGTTTTTGTATTCAAGAACATAAAAGTAGTGAGTACCTTTGCATTGGAGAAGAAGTCTTTCCTATGCATGAGCTTGAACTTAAAATGAGAAAAAAAAAAGCTCAATAAGAATAGCAATGGGGCCTTTGGAGGTATTCAATCGATGATTGAAAAAAAATGGAAGAAGAAATGCTCCTTGAGCTCTAATAAAATAATATAAATTGCAAATCTACAACAGGCTTTGGTAGTGGCCTGTAAAACTTTGGACTTCTAATACCCCTGATTTTTTTTTAGAGTTTGCCAAGTAACTTAACAATGAACAACATCTATGTAATAGGTAGTTGTTGTAATAAATAGTATGTCATTTGAATCTTGCAAGTGCTGATTACATCAACTTTTCAATTGAGATGTCATTTGCAAGCATATTGATATAACCATTTCATATTATTGAAATAGACATAAACAAAAACATGAAATACTCATATGAACATAAACAGCTCGTTAAGATCTGAACCACTGAGCAGAAAGAAACAGTTCTGAAACTCGCATGAATACCCTCAGGTACAGCTTAAAATCTCCAGCAATAGACTCAAACTCCAGGGCAATAACCATGTAATCACCAAGATAGGTGTAATCACTAATGTAAGAACCCATGCAGGTTCTAACTCTGCCAAACCACTAATTTGCTATGCAAATGATATATTTGTTTTGAAATTGTAATAAAATATGAATTTTTACAAGTTTCTAGTTGTATTGATGGGCAAGATAAATTATTTTCAGAATCCGATCTTAATAGCAGCAAACACTAATACCAAATTCAAATAATTTATTGCAACCAGAATAGTGAATAGCATACCAGGAGTCCCATGCTAGCCTGGAAATGTGGTTTTTTATTGATTGAATTGGTGAAACTGGCAATACAGGAGTACCCAGATGGTGACAATACCTCCTATGAGGTTTATTTGCATCAACTATAATTATCAAAAACAATTATGGAGGAAATAGATAGATCTGCTACAGTTTCCTCCAGGCACACAGGGAAGGTCACCAATTTTGACAAGTTTTCCACACTGAAATGCTAATATTAACCATGTACGTTTATGAGAACCTAAAAAAACCACTTCTTTATTTATTACTTCTATTGATAATGAATTCCCAACCTTATTAAAACCCTAATTGCTGCTAATTTATTTATTTGACACCCCAAGTGCCTCCAAGGTGTACGACCTGCCCTACGAAGCCAAATGAGGGCTGAGAAATGGGTGTGGCAGCTTCGTTGTCACCAAGTCAATAATGCTGCTACAGGTATGCACTTAATAAACCTTCAAATATTTATTCACCTTTTTGGCCCAAATAGAACTCCTGAATGAAGCTCTCTCAAGCAATAATATCAGCTGGTATGTCACAGCCTCAGAATTGCATAAACATTGAAGAGATTCGTTCTCCAATGGCTGAAGATGACTGAAACCCTTGTGTATTTCTACACACAGCTCACACATCCAAAAAGCACAAGTATAAAATGTCTTCAAGAATGCCTTCTATTTTGTTTTTGGACTTCTCAAAGTTGGTTGATCCCTTCTAGAGACTTCTTAATCATTTAATATCATTTAAAATAATATTAAATATGTGCACATGACTTTATTAAAATATTTTAATATTAACTTAACTAGTTAATGCATTTTAAAAATCACTTAAATGAGGGTCATCGACCCATTGCACATAAAGTGATTTTTAATAACTTATATTATAATTGCACTTTATTAATAAAGTAGTCACTTTATTAATAATTACATAACTCTGTAAATAACTATTATTTCCCAATCATGTCTGAACCTGGAAGTCCACCATTGTGTCCACTGTGCACCCAACTTATTGGAGTTGATAAAAACTATCAACCCACAACTCACAAGAATCACCTGCATGCAAAGCTATCACAGAAAGAGAGAAGCAAAAAAGTTATGGAGGTCAAAAATAACAGATCGATGGAAGAGGAAACATCTTGTGCAAACAATGGAGAAAAAACTCTCAATGCAATAGCATTCTCAATTCATTAATAATTTACAAAGAGGGAATTCTTATAAAATGATACCGAAACCCTAAAGGGGAAAAATCTAGGTTGCATAATAATAATTAATAAAAGAATTAATTATTATATGCCTAAAGTTTAGCTTAAGTAAAAAAGAGATAATAAGTGACTTAATAATTAAATCAAAATGATTTAATTAATAAGTGGAATCACTTTATTACTCTAACACCCCCCTTAAGATAAACTTAGGGAGAAGCTAAAAACCTAGAAACAACTACTGAAAGTAGGAAATGGGTCCTAGAACAAGGTCTGATTAGGTACCCAAGTACAAAAATCTCTGTAAAGAGGATAAAAGGAGAAAACCCAATGGGAAAAATCCCTCTCCGAAAAGAGATGAAGCCTAGTGAAGGACTGAAGAAGCCTCCAAACTAGAGAATGTCCCAGAAAATAGGAACAAAAAAAGAACATGTAGAACACCTCTGAAGCATGAAGCTACAAACACTGTCGAAAAATAACTGCTGGAACCTCCACTGTAATAGAACATGATCAGGTAGAGAAGACTGTAAACAAAGCCTGAAGAGCTAATCAATTAAAGATGGAAGGATGCCTCTAAAAATGAATGAAAGTGTCCATATGGTAAATGATCTATCTCACCAAAATGCACAGGTACCTAGCCACTGCATCCGCCTAGTACGTAGGAACAAATACATACTAAATACATAAATCACTCCATCGAACCAAGGAAGCATTAGAACCAACATGAGATACCCCCACAATGATGAGTAGAGAGAGGCATGACAGGTACACTGAGTCAGACTGTCAAGAAACACTGCATGATGAAGAACGTACAAACACATATAAAGGATGGTGTCGTGGAAGGATCACTCTCTTAACACACATAATGAGGCTAATGTCGTGGAAGAAACACTCACTTGACAAAGGTAGATGGAAAACAAGGCAAACATCAAACCCCCCCATGGCACTTTATAATATAGTGTGAGTACAATCAGACACAAAATGTGTGGGATCCCAAGCATGCATCAGATGACACTTTATCTCAGTGCGTTTGCAAAAAAAGAAATGCGACAGAAATAGATGTCTACAGTATCCATGAATGACAGAAAGTTGTAGAAACATGAATAACAACTAAAAATAAGTCATCCCATGCACAGAAAATGATCCCAGGACCTGAAACATCCAAGATATCCACCAAATTGCAAAAACGCAAAAAATTGAATAAAAAATACTTGGAGCAGAATCTAGGTGTGAGACCCATGAAATAAGATAGAGCACTGAATCATCTTTCCGACGCCATGCGGAAGTTGAAAAACGAAGTCTAGAAGAGCAAGATATGGCTCCCGGAGTGCAAAACAGATCGCTAACTTTGACTAGCAAAAAATGCTGCAAGATGGCAAAATCAAAAAATCTAACCTCCATATTTAGATAGAGATCGGAAAGAGCTTTCTAACAATATATGATAGGTCAAAAAACGATACCGTATGCTCAAGATATTGCAAAAACGGGGAAATAGAATGCTCATTATGGAAAAAAGGGCAAATAGAATGACGGTTCGTGGCCATCAAATTTAACCTCATTGCCAAACCTGCGACCGCTGACATCAGCGCCTATATATGCATACGTACACCTGCACGTCCTTTCCAAAAGGTTCAAGCTTTTCAAAGTTTTATAAAAAACTTAATAAAAAATAGTTTTTTTTTTTTAAAAAAAAACTTTATAAAAAAAAAAATTTTG
This sequence comes from Thuja plicata, assembly GCA_018584345.1. NCBI lineage: Eukaryota > Viridiplantae > Streptophyta > Pinopsida > Cupressales > Cupressaceae > Thuja > Thuja plicata. The sequence continues at coordinate 2,326,208 of MU224125.1, forward strand.
CTATTTTTTATTTTTTATTTTTTTGATGATTTTTCTCCTCGAACAACGTACATCTGTACTTGTTTGACCAGAAGGACAAAGTTTTCTCTAGATGTCATGGAGGCCAAAACTGACAAACCTTATATGAAAATATAGGTTTTTGGGCCATTTGAGTGTGATGGTGAGGTTCATTTGGGCCCAAAATGCTCTCAAACATAGGTACCCCCCAAAACACCAAAAATATGAAACAGAAAACCTTCTGAAAACACAGATCTGAAGAACAAGGCCAAAAAACTCTCATGAAGAGAACATGGGCATGAAAGGGCGGAGCTCCGATACCATTTTGGAGTTGATGAAAACTATCAACACACAGCTCCCAAGAATCACCTACATGCAAACCTGTCATAGAAAGAGAGAAGCAAAAAAGCTATGGAGGCCAAAAATAACAGATCGATGGAAGAGGAAACATCTTGTGCAAACAATGCAGAAAAAACTCTCAATGCAATAGCATCCTCAATTCATTAATAATTTACAAAGAGGGAATCCTTATAAAAGGATACCAAGACCCTAAAGGGGAAAAATCTAGGTTGCATAATAATAATTAATAAAAGAATTAATTATTATATGCCTAAAGTTTAGCTTAAGTAAAAGAGAGATAATAAGTGACTTAATAATTAAATCAAAATGATTTAATTAATAAGTGTGTAATGAGCCCGACCTAGCTCTGCCTACAATTCTATTTGATTATGCACAAGAATAACAATTTTATAGCAAAAAATATTGTCTAGCAAAGATTTCCTTTATTCATATACTCAATTTCAATTCTATATTTCTGAACCAGCATATACAAAATGGTTTATTTAATAATCTTCTGGAAAAGAGAATTCAAAGATATCCCGCATTACAGACTTCGCAATTATTTCTAATCAAATACGAAAGACAATGTACTTGATAAATACCGTATTGTCCATGCTGCAGATTTATTTGCACTTGGGTTAACGTCACCCAGCAGCCTCCACACAGAACCTCACCACAACTCCAAATAGCTAACTCCTTACCCACAGCTAAGGAGACAAGTCACGCAGCAAGGCTGGAATCACTACTGCCCACGTGCAGATGCAACTGAAGTTAAACACGCCGCCTAGCAGTCTTCGGATTTGTTAAAGTAATCCCGCAATACGCCAAACCAGCAGAGGATATATATGTCGCGTGGCCAATTCTCCTATCCTGCTGCTATCAACACGACCTCTTAGGCAGGTCTAAGTTCAATGCTCAATCTGGTCCAGAACGACACTCTTCCCAAGACACCTGTCAGCCGTACGAGAAGATGCAATTGGTTATACAACAACAACCAATTTATAACTTTGCCTAAGAAGAATCAGTCTTCCAAAGCTAATTCGTCCCTTATACTTCAGCAAGGGTTTCAGTCAGAGAATCAGGAACAATTTCCAAGACAAATTTGATATATAAAATTCGATGATCAACTTCACAAATGAATCCATATTTATAATTCTTTGGTAGCCATAGTTTCCAAAAACCTCCATCAGTTAACCAATCCTCGGGATAGCAACTTCTAAAAGATTATAATAATAAAGTATTATTATTATAATGATATGGCTTTATTATTAATTAATAACATAAATTTATTAATTAATAACAATTAATTATCAAATATAACTCATGTGATAATTCCTGGGTCCACTGTCGGTAACGACTAATCCACATGGCCCTCTACTGCACTGCCAAAAATAGTAACCGACCCATACTGACTTACTATAAATAGTAAGTCCAGATTCGCTAAAAAAATGGCAAATCTGTCCACTGAGACCCTCAAAACACATTGTCAACTCACGAGGGTCGCAATAATGAGCTGACCATAATCAGGCTCCCAGAACCTACTAATTTGGGGACATCACAGTCCTCCCTCCCTGAAATTGCTTGTCCTCAAGCAATCGCAATTTAGGGTGCTGCATAATATCCTCGGGTTCCCAAGTAGCATCTTCGTCAGGTAACCCCTGCCACTTAACCAAATACTCTCGGATAGTCCTTCGGCGCAACTGTCTCTTGCGCACATCCATAATGGCCTCAAGTATCAACTCCAGTTTCCCCTCATCATCCAGGGGAGGTAATACAGCAGAAGGAATCACAGTTTGGCCTAAAGCTTCCTTGAGGCGCGATACGTGAAAGACATTGTGCACTCTGTTGTCCTTAGGTAAATCCAGCTCATAAGCCACCTCCCCAACACGTCGCACCACACGAAACGGTCCATAATACCGTGGCTTGAGCATTTCCGCTCGACTCTTCTCGATGGAAGACTGCCTATAAGGCTGCAGCATCAAATAAACCATGTCCCCAATCTCAAAAGGGCCGGCTGTCCTCTTTTGATCAGCATACTGTTTCTGCTAATTCTGTGCTCTTTGAATATTATCTTTTAATGCCCTCATAATATCCTAACTGTCCTGCAATAAATCACCTACACTAGGCACCCTGCTATCACTGCACAGTAAATCCATAAACGTCGGGGGATCATAACCATACAAGGCTTGGAAAGGGGACATTGGTATTGTCACATGAAAAGTGGAGTTATAACAATACTCGCACATATGTATCCACTTAACCCAAGCCCTCTGCTGCGATGACACATAGTTTCAAAGATAGCCTTCAACCCATTTGTTGATAATCTCGGTCTGGCCGTCAGTCTGTGGATGATAGCTGGTACTTAGTGTCAGCTCTGTCCCACAAACCTGAAAATATCCTGCCAAAAGTGGCTCATAAAGAAACTATCACGGTCACTCACAATGTTTCGGGGTAGGCCATGCATCCTAAACACCTCTCGGAAGAATAAATTTGCCAGTTGCACTGCAGAATAAGTGGTGGTGATAGGGAAAAAATGTGCATACTTAGTGAGCCTGTCCACTACCACGAAAATGCAATCCCGCCCTTGAGCTTTAGGCAGCCCCACAATGAAATCCATAGAAATACTCTCCCATTCCAGCTCAGGAATAGGAAGTGGCTGTAGCAACCCAATGGGGTAAGTGTGATCTTGTTTATTCTGCTGACAAACAGAGCACTCGCGAACATATCACTGCACATCTCCCTTCAATCCCTTCCAGGTAAACCTCTCTCGAATCTGTCTGTAGGTTTTAAAGAATCCTGGATGACCGACCATAGGTGTATCATGGAAAGCCCGGAATATGACCTCTCGTACCCCTGATCCAACCACAAGAAAATCCTACCCTTATAAATGATCAACTCATCCACAAGGGAAAATCAGACATCCTGAATACTGCCATCAATAAAGTCTGTCGCCCATGTATCCCTGGCATACTCAGCTAGGATCGAATGCCTCCAATCCTCAGAAAACCTCAGTGAGAAAACAAAGGTGGGGTCTCCGTGAAAGAGCATCAGCAACAACATTCTGGGTGCCTTTGATATAGGTAATATCAAAATCATATGACTACAATTTACTCACCCATTTCTGCTGCCTTTCATTGAGATCTCGCTGCCCAAGAAAATGTTTCAGACTATTATGATCGGTTTTAATCTTAGTTGCCGATTCGGGCTCGCGAATCCGGTTTGTGGATTCGTGAAATTTTTTTTTTGCCATTTGGGTTCATAGGGATTCGTGTGTATATATATATATATATATATATATATATATATGCATTATATATAAAAATAATAAGAGAAATCTGAAATATATATAATTCTAAAACAGTATACATTCTAAAACATATATATGATATATCATTTCAATGTTTCATAGTATGAATCTTATATAGTATACTTGATCATTGATCTATGTTAACGATTCTAAAGAAAATCAGCACATTGAATTACTGAATTACAAAATGCAAATTCAAAATATAGTTCATAACTTCATTAAAATTTGAAACATGATTCAATG
>MU224125.1:2367294-2378315 GCA_018584345.1 Thuja plicata
GTTTCTTAGGTGGCTGTAAAATGGAGGATGGTAAATCCAAATCGTGAGCTAACTTAATAGCATCATCCAAGGTGTCTGGTTTGAGAACTCTAACCAGCCCTCTATATTTATCATACAAGCCCTCAATGAATAGCATTACCTTCCTTTTTTCTCTCATATCTGGAACCATGATAGAGATCCTCTGAAACTCATCAATGTAATGTTCCAAAGATCCACCCTGTTTAAGCTGAGCTAGCTCCCTGTAATATACCTCTATGTCTTTCCTGTCAAAACGAGTGATCAATCTCGTGCTGAAGATCTCATAGGAAGCAATCAATCCGTGATCCTGGATGACAAGGCCATGATGCCACCAATCATACACGGCCCCCTCTAGATGCATAGTGGGAAATTTAATTGCCTCAGTCTCTGACATAGGCTTGAGGGTCAAGAAGGTATCGAGCTTGTGGATCCGAGCTCTAGCGGAAGTCCTACCACTGCCATTGAACATAGGAAGAGTCAACTTGTTCATGGCATGTTTCAAATCCCAGTTCGGACCCCTGGGTCTCCTATCTTGTTGGGCCCTGCCAAACTCTCTCTTTTGTGCCATATACTGAACAAAGGTCAAATCAGCTTTGACATGGACGGGTAACATGTCCCACTCATCGTGCATAGTCATAACATTCTCTGAAAGAATGCTTTCTATATCCGGTTGTGCCACCTCCTCCTCTGCAACATTCTCCACGAATGTAGGCATGAGGGGTCTGTCTGTAGTACGTGTGGGCGCTCTAGTAGCTCTAGGAGATCCTTCTCTACTGCTACCACCACTGTGCTAGATAGGGGGCCTCCTGGCTGTAACTAACAACTACTGGATAACCCCTGTAAGCTGTTGTAACACATCAGCAATATGGTCCTGCCCAACATGTATTTGCCTCATTGTCTCCCTGGCCTCTCTATCTACCTCATCAGCCATGTTCCCACCTGATATAGTTTGTTCCAAAACAAACTCCTCGTTTTCTGTATGACTGGTCTCAATGTCAACCTGTACGGAAGAATCTGTCTGTTCTTGCTCAACCCTGTTATGTCTAAACTCGGGTGTCCTGAGCCTGCTATGCATGTCTGGCTAGCATGGCTACTTTTGTAATCAACTGAAAACTGGAAATGACGATCCCACTAGGGTGGCAAGATCAATGGCTCTAATTTTCCTATTTTATTAAACTTCAACGCTGAAAATCTCTTGTTTATATAATAAGAAATCCGCCAGTATCATATGATCAATAAATAAAATCCAACCCCTACCCTGAACTATGCATATATGTTGCTTCCAATCACTGATAATTCCACATGCATAAGGAACTCACGGGTCTATTGTTTTCAGAGTTGTCTTTTGATATATAAAGGACGATTCATAAACATAATGGTTGATATTACATTTAGAGCATAGTTTCATCATATGAGACAACCTTTACAATCCACAAAAATGATAAACGATTATTATAATCCCAGCCTTAGTGTATTTCGAAACTACCTAGTTAATATCCTTGCTTGCTGCTGGAATGGGAGTGAGACTGTGGATGACTGGAGTGATGGCGTCGACCAACCTTGTGTTTCCACGCAAGGCTGTTGTCTGCAGTATGACTGGGTGGCTTCCTTAATGTCCCGCGAGAACTTCCCTCGGGTGACCTTGCTGTCCTGGGTACAGCGTCTGCCTGCAGCTCCTCTATGGCGTCTATTTCTCACGCCTAGCCCTTTGTCGGCAGTCCTTATGCGGCGTCTATTCCCCACGCCCTGTCCCAACCCGATGTAATCACTCCGCGCGGCTAAGAATGGTTAAGTATGAGCCCGCATTTCAACTTTTACCCGTGGCTGCTCACTACCTATTTAATACACGACACACAGCTGACGGCTGGTCTCCCATGGCGCCTGGTAACTACGCTTACTGTGTATTAAAAGATTGATAACGTGGTGTTGGAGTACCACTTCCTTCGCTGTCTTCTTGGAACACTCGCAGCTTTACTTGGAACGATTTTCTCAGTCCCTGCCTCCTACGTGTGAGAGCTTACAATAATTTCGAAGGCCCTATGACTACCTTGCTGAATGTATATGAAAGATTCAACTGACTTACAAAATGATCTTTAGGGAATGTTGTTGCAGAACTATTGTTTCCTTTTTGCTTTATAGTTGAGCTTCACATATGAAATCTGAGTGATTCCATCAATGCTGAAATGTTGGGGCTACGTCCAACTCTCTGATTTTCGAAAGGGTTTTCGTCCTTAAGAAAATATAACCAGTCACGTGTGCAACCAGAATTTTATATTTTGTTTATAATATTTTCCATTCCCCTATTCCCAAGAAAGCCCACTTGCTTTTATAACCTCAAAATGAGAGCCATTACACCAAACTAAGCAATGTGGGATAAAAGCACTTTTGTCTTTTAGTCACTTAAGTCACTTTATAAAAATAAAGTAACTTAGAGTTATAACATTAAAGTGACTTTATAATATTACTTTATGAAATAAAGTATCCCAACTATAGAGACTGAACTCAGATATTAAATAAATGCCCATGTAACCATGTGACTGACTGACATCCTCTGTAAAATGGCCATTAGACTATCCGGATGGCAAGATAGGCTAATCAGGCGTAAAATGCACTACTGCAGAAAAGGGGGCATTACAATGTAGAATGGTGGCCAATGTTATTTCCCCTATTGAGACTTAATTTGCTCTAAACTTCCCAATTAGGGTTTGGATTGCACTTGGGAATGGCAACTTGTAACATTCCCTACTAGGAGAATGCCAATTCCCAATGATTAATATACATCACCATGCATTTAAATCATATTAAATTAAGAAACAATTACCGATTTATAATACATTTGGTAGTTAACATATTTAAGCTCACTTTCTTACTTCTCTCCTAAACTCAACCCTATGGAGGATGGGGATTTACTTGTTGTAGGGCGCTTGACACCTATCCTCAAGGCTTCAAGAACCTGTCCTTATCCCATCTTGGGATTCACCTAACTTGTGAGGATATACTCCGTCTCTCCCTATAGAACACCAACCTACCCTCTTAAGGGGCTATAGGGAGTGATTACGGAATAGATTATATATATGTTAATATCTCATGTATTACCAATATATATACATATTTAAAATAAAACACACACACACACACATATATATATATAAGACCATATAATAGTTCTTAACCTCCAACAGAATTCAGATATACTACACTACTCTGTAATTTGTAATAACTCATAGCTGTTTACCAGCAATATATATTTAATTCACTTCCTTTTTATCTCTTCCTATAAAGAGTATCGAATATATTTTATTTTCTCTGAATCCTCCTCATATATCCTCCTCTTCAAATCTTCTTAACAATATATATGTATCTTCATATATTTCATCTTTTCTTATTCTTCTATGTGATCGGTACCTAGCCTATTCTTACCATCTCTACGCTGATATTTTCAATGATGTTTCAACCTCCCTTTTTATATCTCATTAGTGTTAACTCTTTTCAAATAGTTGCAACCTTTCTATTGGGTCATATCCTCTTCTTCTTAGTGATCGCACTGCTTAATTACTAGTTTCAAACAAATCGCAGGCTTTGAAAAAACATAGTAATGCATCATGGTAATCATACGTCTTGTCAATTTGAAATGCTATTTTACAATTGTTACGTACCTTAATGGCTTCAGTAATTTTGTTGTTGGTGTCTATTATATTCATTGAGGATCTTCCTTTATTGCTGATATGTTTCTTCCATATCTGCCATTATCACTATATTATTGATGCAGAATAATTCCCATACGCTGTCTTCATTCCACATTGTTCTCTTACCTACCTTAATGGCTTCAATAATTTTGTTGTCGGTGTCTATTATATTCATTGACGATCTTCCTTTATTGCTGATATGTTTCTTCCATATCTGCCATTATCACTATATTATTGATGCAGAATAATTCCCATATGCTGTCTTCATTCCACATTGTTCTCTTGTTTATTTTCTGTCTAACCATTTCTTATAATATTGATCCCAGCCACATCATATATGCCACTGCTGAAGTAAGGTGATCTCCATCATTTTATATCTGTCATCGCTTAGAGCACAGACGATGACTGATAATTGTCAACGTCCATTCTAATCGTTGTTTAGATATTTCGCTAATATCCTTATACAGGTCTCTGATGTTTGGGATTACTAACTTCTTGTGTTGTATCGTTGCACAACGTAAGTGCCCTTCTAATCCTATAAAGTTTGGCATTAATACTTATCGTATTATATCCCTGATCACAGGTTTCGTACTAAGTTGATATCAGAGTTGTCTTGTAATTATAATATTATTATTATTTAATTTTATATTTTAAATTTATTATTATTATTTATTATTAAATTCCATTTCAGGAAGCGAAATTACATCCAGTTCATGAAGAGGAACAACAACCAGCTGAAAACAATGAGATTACAGATAAAAGGTAGATTGATGTAATGTCTTTGCCACACCATAAAGCAATGAAAGACATTTAATGGTGATGGCTCAGATGATTGGACAAGTGATGAAAGAATGGCTGCTAAAATTCAGCAATTGTTTGTGAACCATTACATTGATCATGGTGTTGGACTTTCATTAGTTGAGGATCCCAACTTTGACCAAGCAAGTGTTGGTAAAATCAGCACAAATCACATGATTAAAATCTGGAACAAAAATACGACTAGGACTATTATAATATTGTAATACCTGGTGTATATTTTTTGACACTAAAGAGTAAAGATGTTTCTGGTGTTGTCGCTTTTGACTGCTGGCCCTGATTTTGATCTCGTCATCCATGGTGCTGAGATCTGTTATAACTATGGCTCGTACCTTACTGTTTAGCCTTATAGTTAACATATTGTTAACTCCTATTAACTATTGTATAATATTAAAAAATTTGGACTTCTAGAATATCATTGATCTCATTGAAAGGTGGTTTAGTTTGGAAAAGACAATGGATGGATAAGAGCTACGAATCTTCTGTTTATAGAATTATTTTGGATTCCCTGTGCATGCAGGAAAATCCTGCAAGCTGAGCTAGAAAACTGCATGAGAAGAGAATCACAATGGGAAAATTGGCTTCAGAAAGTAGTCATGCATATTAGTAAAGATTAAGATGTTAGTATATATCTAGTGTATACTTCTTAGAATGGCGTTATGATACATGAACACCCATAGAAACCCCTCTTAGGTTCCTTTTTAACTCAATTGTTCATTTGGCTGACATCACATTCCATAGATAGTGATGTCCACTTTTAACTATATTGCTAACTTCAACATCCATGGACAGTGATAATAGAAATCTTGGAAACGATGATTTTAGGGCTTAGAACCAAATACTAGGCATCCTCATGTCATTTCTGAAAATAGGAATTCGCAATCTGTTCCACTTGTGATAGGCAAACCCCCCATAGGTGATTCTAAATGTTTCAAGGTAGAAAGGGCTTCACTAAGGCAAAAAAAAATTCTTGCAAGGAAGTAAAGACTCAAGGATAGGAATTCCACCAAGAGTATTATAAACAACGAGTCTTAGGAGTCACCCACTATGGTCTGCTAGGGTTTCTACTTCTAACATATATCATGACTTCACCTACAACTATGTTCACCCAAGTGCTCAAGCCAAGCAGGAAGGTATCATACAAGAGCTACAAGTCTTCTTTGGTAATTATCTCATTCACCTGCACACAAGATCTATGCAGTTCTGATTACCCTGCATGTTTTGTTAAATTATCTTCCTTGTTATCTTGTATATAGTCATCACTTTATTATTTTATCCATATGTTCCTACTTATATCCTCTAGCTTATTTATCCTCTGTGTTGTCATACATATTTCCCCCTTTATTGTCCTTTATGTATGTCCACTATGAGAGGCATTTTTATTTTCTCTATTTAGAGCTTGATATACTAGAGAACTTATCCTGGCGTATACATCTAATCTTGTTTATATATTATTTTTGTTACTGGTACTATCTCTTAACCTATTATCAAAAAGTCCGGACAATTACTCCCATTCTTCACTCTGACTTGTTAGGTACTTGAACTTGGACTAGAACAATATAAATATATGCAATGATATGTATATCAATATATTGATAGCAATATTTGATATACTGATATGAAATATACTATGCATATGGCATTCTCTGTTACTTCTAGTGACAGTCCAATCATGCTAAATCTTGCCATTGTTTGATGTTTATCTTCTGATTTTCCCAAGTCGATTCTTCCTCTTAAACATTGTTCTAGATGTATTGCTTGCTATGTACGTGTTCAGAGTGTCTGTATTGAGTAAATCACTTCCCTTTCAATCTGTAAAACCTATATGGTAATGTCATTCGATGATAAATAATATATTTTCTCTAATGCCTTTCCTCTATTTCCTCTAAGGCTCTACTCATATCTGTTATTTATATTATATTTTGTTCGATAAAGTATTTTTGTTATCTTATTCCTCTTTCATTTCTATTGTTTGATTCCCCCAGATATTTCCATATCTCTCCCATATCACTTATACCTCTGCAACCGAACACGCGGGTGCAATAGGTCGGGAATGGCGATATGTCATGAAGTGACCCGTAAATTCCATACTCGGTGGGTGCTATATTCCTCCTGTTTAATCTATGAATGAGTCGATCTGAAATGTATTTGTCTATTGTTTGATTTGATGATTGGATACTTTACTTGCTGACTGTATTTCGTATTGAGGATCTGATTGACCCCCGGTTAGGCTATGCAAATCTTCTTAGTTGTGCGCCTACCAATCACCATGTGTTGTTTTTCCCTGTCCCTGGATGAATCGAATGCCGTATGTATATCCCCCGCTACTTCATTTGTTATTCTCTATTTGTGCCGAGTGAATGGGTTCGTCCGATGGTGGGAGTCTCTTGGTCGAGACTCTTCAGTTGTCTCAGTTTTGCTTGACTCATTAATAGTCTTTATAGACCGTCAATCAACATGGTATATTAAATTAATATCAATATATATATTATATTGGTATCATTATATTATTATATTGATATAATAAATATATTATATTATAATGATAATATTTATTTTGTTATTACTATTTATTTTTAATATATACTATTAGTAATATATTATATATATTAATATATATAATTAGTTATAATTATACTTTTATATTATTTTAATTTAATAACATATATTTATTAATTATCATTTATATACTTATTTAATATTAATTCCTATTTCAAAACGGGGACATGACAATTTCTTTTACCTTGTCTTGTGATTACCATATGATATAACTATGTTTAAACATGAAACACGACTGTGTCTATTATGAATCCGTGACAATATGCAATTGGCATTCAATTTATCACATGCGTGCAGTGTAATCCATGCAGTACTTTCCCTAAGGTGATGTAGTATGTAGGGATGCATCTTAGATATTAAAAAAAACAAAAAAAGGAAGAATTGTGCTGGTTAAATGGAAACTTGGTTAGTGAAAAGATTTTGCCAATATTTACAAACCAATTATAGCTTTGATATTTGCTTCTATTTTTTTCTTGGAGTAGTGGCAATGGTGAATTCAGTCATCAAACTAGTAGCTTCCTTTGTCTACTACATACCTCGGTAAGATAGGAAATTCAAGCTAGGACACGAGATGCTATGTGGATGCAGACAAAGACCACTATTCTTCTGCCTGGGGCATGGAGTATAGGTAGCTTATGCTCATGGCCATGTGCTTATGCAGTTGGGTCACATGAGATTTACCTACCCATTGCAGCAGTTAGGTCTGATAATAATTTAGCACTGAGCATTGATAGAGACACTCCATGAGAAATTTAGTTGTCCATATGATCTTCTCTACAAGTACCCATTCCCTTACCCAACACTGACAAAGGTTAATACAATCCCTTTATTGGAATTGTTGCATTGAATGATTAAGTTATAATGACAATTCTTTCTTCATATGTTTCAAGTGCAATAGAAAATTCAAAAGATCATAAGCTGGTTGCAGTGCGATATTATCCATTAAAATTGAAAAGGATTTTTTTTCTAAAACTTACCGAGTACCGCTCCAGATCTGGTACTACAACCCGATGCATCGTAGACCTATGGCATCATTAAAAAACCCCAAAATTAAATATAATCAAAATAAAATGATAACAATGAACTAAGAATCTTGCAAGTTTGTCACCTACAAGACAGAAAACTTCCAACAAGAGTAAATACATTAGATGGGACTTTCAAAGTTCAATGTATAACTCTGCTGAAAACCTAGTTATTTATGCTCTATAGTAAACAAAAGAAATCGTATACAATCTTTGTCAAATAAGTCTGAATGCCTAGATCCTAATTAAAAAATAAAATGAGATCACATCCATCCACAAAGTCAAAACATCAAATATTGGAAAAATTGAGTTACAAACATGGCAAAATCTTCAATTCAGTATTAGCATGAATGGGCCTCAGCATTTTGAGTAAAGCTTCTTCCATAATATTTTCCGCTGTTTTTTAAATTTCGCTCATCTTCATCTGTGTTGTTATTAGGTCAGTTGGGATTTTTCAATCATTGTTCCTAAAGTGTAGGGGCTAGCATTTAGGGGCTTAATTTATTTTGGGCTTGCTTTTATTCCTATAATATGTTTTCAAGTATTTGCAATTACCATAGCGGAGTGGTACACGTTACAATTGCATGGAAACACAAAAAAACAAATAAAAACTATTTAAATAGATAACAGTCAAGTGAAAAATTCCCACACATTTATATGTTGCCAAGACACAAAATTAGGCAATGGTGCAATGCATATTGTTTATTTTATTGATGTCTTTGTTAAAGGTGGTTTTAGTACAGCAATTTTGATAATACTTTCAGATTAAAGAAACCAGGTAACCTTGAATCGCTTATGACAACATATAGAGCCAAAGTTATCTCTAGTTTCACAGATTTGACTACTTCGTAATTGGACCAAATAAACTCTTTTGAACCTTTGGTTGATTACATTGTATCTATAGCTACTTATTCTACTATGAAAAAGATTCAATAGGAAAACATCATACTCATCGCACTGACCAGAACTATCTTCAAGAAACTACACACAGTCATCACATACATGTAAGGATATCGCACAATGAGATAAAGCATTCTTTGAAAACATAGTGGTATAAATTTTCAAATCAGTTCAGCATACCATCCTTGGATGGACAAACTGGAGTAAGCAGCAACCTTAGGAACTTCATGAAATGTCTTATAGATAATAAGCCAGGTTGTAATGCCCCTTCTAAGATTTCTTAGGGTTTGGGACCGATTCCTTATATTTTCAATTGCAAGAGACTTTTTTCTGTTATAACTTGTCTCAAAATAAACTTGGATAGCAAAAATATGCTTATTGCAAGTGCAAGAGTAATAAATAATGGATGTTATCTTGGTTTGCAATGATCCCCCTTATATCGAATTGCCTCAATGATCCCCCTTATATCAAATTGCCTTAAGAGCGATCTAATTATCTGGCAAGAAATCTTATTCAAAAAGTTGTGGAGATCATGTCGATTCTAGATAACTATTCTGATCTGAAAATATATAAATAAATATATATCGACTGCTGTTCCTGATATTACTTGGTATGTATATGCGAATAGTAATTATTACTGGTCTGAGAGTATATCCTGTTTCTAATATCTTCTTTATAATATATGCGAATTATGTTGCTCTTATCTGATATAGAATTTGTAATGCCAATGATCTGTTATTGGCTATCGCTGCTTCAGATTTATTTTTAATGCTTATGCGATATTGGATCGCTGACCCTGATTGGCTGCTCTATTCTTATTCAATCTGTCTTCAATCCCACGGTGGACTATTTCCACATGAATTCGAAGGGATCCTGTAATGAATCAAATATTGATTGAATGATGACTTGAATGGATCAATTTGAAATGGTATTGATGTCCCTTTAATATATTGATTCAATCACTGTAATTGCTAAATGTCTTTACAATAATGAGAACGAAGTTTATTTCCAATCGTAGAGATCCTAATGTCAAGCAATAACTCTGATAAAGTTTCTGATCTAAATTTGGGGCAAAATTTCTACAAGTTGATTTGCTATAAATGCTGTCTTGATCATACAAATATCTGTTATATCAATGGCCTAAAATCGACAAGTTCTCTTAGAGTGACAAAATCAAATTTATGATAAATTCTGGAAATTCTGATTCAAAACATGGAATCTGATATGACAACTGATCTGAGAATGTAAAATGTCTGGTATATTCAAGAATTGATCCTTTATGGATTAGATTTGGAAATGTATGTAAGAGTATGAAAAAGTGGATTAGATACATCTGCAGTCGCTGCTTCAAAGTGATCTTTTGGTGAGCATGATAATGATCTTTTGTCAGATATAACTGTCTTAACCTGACTGCTGTCCCTGATACTCTAATCTGATACTCATGCGATATCCTCTTATTGCCATGTCTGAACAATATCCTTATGCTCGTGCGCCTTAGCCTTGAGAATGGGATGGTGGAATACCACTTCCTCCTTGGCTATTAGAGGCTTGTTGTCGGGATAATATGTAATTATGTTTCGGGTGGAATTAGTTAGCGTCTGGCGGTTAGGGAGTTGCGCACGGGTGTGAACCGTCGCGTCCCTTCGGACCTTTATATACTCGTCTTACCTTCGGGTAAAGCAGCATGTACAAACTATGTTGTAATCACTTGTCTTGAATGAATCTAATACTTGTCATTTGCTTTATATCTATCATGCTCTATATGTTGAGCTCTGTAATTAACTAAGTTACCCCAGCGGGTAAACATCTGGCGCCGCCGCCTAGGCGTACTCGGATGGCATGTAGAGACGATGGGCTTACCACTAGGAGAACTTAATCCAGAAGCCGACGACACTAAGACCGAATTATACGAGGGAGAAGATAATCAAACCCGCGAATTCAGAATCCTGTTGCAAGTAGCCATCGAAACTTACATCCGTCGAGAAGCCATCGACGAAGAAGTTCCAGTGAGTGCCGTGTG
>MU224125.1:2386639-2398122 GCA_018584345.1 Thuja plicata
AGCACGGGTTGCTGTGGAGGAGAGACTGGCTAGGGAGACGGTGGCTTGGGAAGAACAGTTGGCAGCAGCACGGGCCGAGAATGAGGCCAAGGAGAAGGAACTCCAGGAGGCCGCCTTGATGATTAAGTCAACTTTGGAGTTACAGATGGTAGCTAAGCAGCATTTGCAGACGAGGACTGCACAAGTTTATGAGCTCCGCGCTCGATTGGGGTCATCCACTGCACCACCAGCACCTCCGACAGATCCGCGTGCTTCCTCATCAGGGATGCTCCCTCTGCCCCCCTCTTCTTCTCGTTCGTAGTTTTGGGTTGGTAATTCAACATTCCTAATTTTGTGGTTTGTCCTGGACATTTTGTTGTCGTCCGGAGACGACTTTTCTTTAGGGGGGGATGATGTTGTCGGGATAATATGTAATTATGTTTCAGGTGGAATTAGTTAGCGTCCAGCGGTTAGGGAGTTGCGCACAGGTGTGAACCGTCGCGTCCCTTCGGACCTTTATATACTCGTCTTACCTTTGGGTAAAGCAGCATGTACAGACTATGTTGTAATCACTTGTCTTGAATGAATATAATACTTGTCATTTGCTTTATATCTATCATGCTCTGTATGTTGAGTTCTGTAATTAACTAAGTTACCCCAGCGGGTAAACAAGGCTCTTCTCGAGCGCTTCTAATTCTTGAACAACTGCCAATAAAAACCAAACTGAATTACCTTCTTGAGAACCCACAAACTTCCTCATATACCCATTGAAGAGGCATAATAGGAGTTGTATCTCCCACAAACATGACTTTTGCAAACAACTTAATTATTTATGTCTTTTACCTAATCGGTTTGATAACTAACAATATCGCTAAAGAAGTGATTAATACTGGAGCGAGCTATCTTCTTCTTGGCAGTGATATCCTTATTTCTAACTGATTAATACATGATGTCTTGGGACTACGATATCTCCCTTGATCAAATTTAAGCCTTGTTTCTTGGTCATTGATAACTTAATCATATCTTTTAATTAATATCATGTTTGCTCATACCGCTGACCATCACATATCATCTTTCAATGTGACTTATGTGTCTATTTAATAATTAATTCTGAACATGTATCATCTCACTACTAATCCCATGCCGTGTTCTTCTTCTGATATTGGTGGATGACAATCGTTTTTTTCATATATCTATTCTTCTTGGTCAATACCCTATTCTTCTACAATTTTGTCTCTCCTAGAGACCTATAAAAATTGTATTATATTATTATTTTTTATTTATTTATTATTCATTTAATTTATTTATTATTAATTTTTTACTTCAAAGAGGGGACATTACACAGGCCAATGGGACTTGGTCTATTAAATGACGAGTTTTCCTATATTAACTCAATGAACAAATTTTTTGAGGTGAAACCATTCCAAATAGTGTACGGACATATAGTCCTACTTAGTCCTAGACATGTCACAAATTAGGAAATAAAAATAAATTTTAGTTCTGGACATGTCACAAAGTTGGGAATCAAAATAAATTTTAGTGTGACGAGTGTTGAAGCAGAATATTTTGCACAAGTTATGCATGAGCTTCATAAACAAGTTAGGGAGCAACTGATTCAAAATACTAAGAAATCTGTTACATCCCCTTTTCAGAAGTATAAGAAAATAGGATTATTATAAGTTGGACCTAGTAATTTAATATTTAATAGGCAACTTAAGTCTTAAACATTATTATAATAATTTAAAAAGCATTTTTAAACACTTAATTATAGAAAAGCATTTGTAAATACTCTAGAAGGAAATTTGAATTTAAGGGCCAATTTTGAAGGATTACAAAAAGGTGGTGATTGGCTTCATTTGGATGTCAAGATTTCATTTGGCATCCTTCACTTTGGAGTTTTTGTGTTCAAATTCGCATCCAAGGACAAAACCACTTGGCTGCTTGAAATCTTGTAAACCGCATCAAACTATATCTCTAGCACAACCTAGTATTTACTATTTTTCATCGCAAGGACAACTATAAGTGATCGCAGCAGTCAGGAGCTTATTATAGTTGGAGGAGCTATATTAACAAATGTTATGACGTGGTCCATGCATATGTGATGAGAGTGTTGTCTGCAGTTGTAATTAAAGATGCTGAGCCATGAAAGATTACTCCAAACGAGATGTATTCATTTTTTCAGCTAGAATATTCCAGATCGCACTAGTTCTAGCACTTTATGCAAGGTGTTGACATCATAAAGGCATGGCATAGCAACTATTGCCTGTAAGTTAGAAATTTGTAGAGTTTTAGTTAGCCACATGGGATTACACATTGTAATTCACTGGTCATGCATAGTGTAGAATATAAATATAAGTTGCAGATTACGTCAGTCACAATCATTGATTTATAAATAATGAGTGTTGTATGCACGGATTGCTATTCATTGTTATACTTATCAATATGCCAGTGTTCTCAAATCTCAATATTGTATGAGAAGAAGTTTCCATTATGCTGTAGCTATTGCTTCCATATTTCAGTTGGTGTATTATTAGTATTGTTCAAAAGCATAATTTTATACCAGTAGAAGAATATGAGTTATTGCAGTAATTTGAAGCTTATTATAGTTGGAGGGGATAAATTAATAAATGTTACGATCATACAAGCAAATAAAGTGTTTGAAACAAAAAAATATAAAAAATAGCTCTGCTCTGTAAATGCGAACATGCGCTGATGGGAGATTAGGCAGAGCAGGGAACCTTGTTTCCTTGCTACCACACAAACTGAGAACGAATGGCAATTAGTCAAATCCCAAAGGACGAAGACGATTGAACGGGCACAAAGAAGATTTCCGAACCTGGGTACTACTAGGGCTAATAGAATTCCGGTGGCCTTACAGAGATTTGCTACAAGGGCAAATAAAATCCCCATTAAGCAGGAGGAAAATTCTAAAATGCCCTCTCAGGTTTCATCAAGGCAGAAATCATTCTCTAGATATATACCTGCCAGAAAATCTCAACATTATGATGGAAGGTCCGTTAGGGATTTGCAGAAACCCTACGCTAGGAGGCCACAATCCAGAAGCATCCACACTGTAATCAAAGAAAATAGAGGGCTGCAGAAACCCATTCCCAATCCAAAGAGACTGAATAATGCAAAAGCAATAATGGGGAGGACAACATCGATCTCACCGACAATCCATCAAGGAGACTATAAAGCATTCATCATTCCCAGTAATGCAATGGATCCTAGATTGGAATACTTCAAAAAGAATGGTCTCTACACGAAATGGAGTGATTCAGGGCAACCCCTAAACAAGATCAAAAGCTGGTAGAACTGGATTTTCCCAAATCAGGTAAGTATCATTGCTCCATTAGACAATTTCATATATATAGAATGTAAAAAAGAACCTTTGAAAAAAGAAACATTAAATAGGGAAACTATGAGTAATAAGGCCCCGTTTGGTTACCGGAATTGGGGTGGAATTGGGTGTTGAACTTCCGCTTTTGGGGCAAATCCGCCGTTTGGTTCACCAAAATACAATTCTGGTTTTGAACATGAAAATCCGATTTTGGCACTAAATTGGGCGGCACCATCTTCTCACCCAATAGGTGGAATTAGATTTCTAATTCTGGTTTTTGGTTTTTTTGAACCACATTTTATAAATCTGTCGGGTCCGTGGGTTTTGCGTGAATTTTGGGGATTGCAATTTGGGGAATAGACGGATTAAAATACAATGTCGATGGCTGGTCTTCTCCTACATAAATCATAAAAGGCTGTTTTGATGCCGTTACATATCTGAAACAATAAATGGAGGTCTAAATTTAACATTAAAAAACAGAAGTAGCAAAATTAGCAAACAAACACAAGATGTGTCTGCCTATGAGTATCGGATTTAGTTCCAGCAACAAAACCTCTTCTCTTCTTTTGCCAGGTAATTTAACCTCACCAATTTGGCGTTGTAGTTGCGTTTCTGTCTAATTTTTCTGGCTATCGTCGTGAAATTGCCTCTACATTGACAAGAACACATTCGGGGAGTGAATTTTATTTGTTTTTTTGAATTCAGAGTTTAATACTTGTGACAAATTTAGAAAGTCTTGCTGAGGTAAATTTGCCCAACAAATCTGTGTCCATTTTTCTAAATTTGGAGTAACAATTTGGCGGATTGATGTGTTTATCAATAAGAGTTTGATATTTCTATCAATTGCGTGTAGTTTTCGTAAGGCAAATTTGTCTTGCTAGTCTGCGTTCATTCTCTAAAAGTTCAATGCCGAAGTTGCCATTTCCATTAAACTTGGAATGATATTTGGGAAAGTATGAATACAGTAAATTTATTTTTTATACTTTGTGCATAAAAAAACAAGATGGATTTTATTTCATACAGTAAATTTGTTTTTTATACTTTGTGCAACCAAACGCAGAAGATGGATTGTCTCAGTCATCTTCCGGATCAACCAAACAGTCCAAACTATTTTCCAAACACACAAAACCGGAATTTCAAAACCTTATTTTGAGATAATTAGGTTTTGAGTCAAATTCTAATTCCTCAACCAAATGGGGCCTAAAGGATTTAGTTTTCATATTATGGATTGGGAACCTAATTGCAACCCTAAATTATATAAACCAAAACTATTTCCTAAATGGATTAGAGTAGGTTATCTGCCAGCAAAATTTTTGCATATTGAAACCCAAGAGGCCATAGGCAATGCAATGGGGGCCTTTATAGGTGTAGAAGAAAATTCCCTTAAAACGGGAGATGTTAAACTTCTTATTGATATAGATAGTAGAGTTAAGTCTCCAAAACTATTGGAAGTTATTACATTAGAAGGAAGATTGTTTATCAAGCCAGAGTTTTAAAGAGGTCCTATCCATGGTAATGGAACAATCAGGAAGATAGAAAGTAAGAACATATTTGAGGAAAGCATCCCACAGGAGGATGTGATTAGCATAAAAATCAATAATGAATCAAGAGGATTTATAATCAAAAACCAATCAAAAGAGCCAATCAAAGAAATTAGTGAGTATCATTCAAGATCTCAGGAGGAATTAAGGAAGAGTTTGTCTAACAACAAAGAGATTTTAAACAAATTATTAGAAGAGGCAGATTCCTTTCAGGAAGAAGTAAAAAATCAGCTGGCTCTTCTAGACGAAGCATACAAAGAGAGATCAATATCTAAAGGTAAGCACTAGAAGCACAAGAAAGAGGTTATAGATAATATAGAAGGAGAAATCAGGGAGGAAGACGCAGCACAACAAATTCCCCCAGGGTTAGAAACAATATATGAAATGATGGGCTTCAATATTCCTAATGGACTAGACTATGAGATAGAAAGAGATATTATCAATGAAGTGGCAAAGGACAAGCAAGAAATAATAAATGAAATACAACAGCTTGATGCCAATGACCCGGAAGAGAATGAAGCCTTTTTTGGAATAGCAAATACTGATGAACTTGAAGTAGAAAAAGAGGAATATGTGAAACTGGGAATGGCTCAAAATTGCCCAGCTAAAAGTAGCCCGGATTATGGGAAAACAGCTAAAAAGAGAGGAAGAAAATCCCTAAATGAATTAAGAAATATTGCTGGTGCAGCAGAGGATCAAGCTAAGATCACCTCACTGTTTATTGCAGAGAAGGGGAAGGACATTCCCAAAGGAAAATGAAGGCTGTTACATGGAATGTCCCTAACAAGAAGATCTTGGTAAAGAGCAGTTTATCTAATTTCAAAACCAAAATACTCATGATACAAGAATCAAAATTGAGGAAGGAAGAAGTAATTAACTATGGAAAGAAGTTAGGGGTTTGGAATATTAGTAGTGTTCCAACAAAAGGGGCATCCAGAGGTCTGGTAATATTGTGGGATCCGAGAAAGGTTGTATATGAAGAAATGGTAAATAATACTAATTGGCAAAGAGGGTGGATCAAGAGTGTTAGCAACTCCACTAAGCTTTTCCTTAT
This sequence comes from Thuja plicata, assembly GCA_018584345.1. Taxonomy (NCBI): domain Eukaryota; kingdom Viridiplantae; phylum Streptophyta; class Pinopsida; order Cupressales; family Cupressaceae; genus Thuja; species Thuja plicata. The sequence goes on from MU224125.1 coordinate 2,392,554, forward strand.
CAATATCTATGGTCCAACATTGACAAATAAAAAGAAAGAAGTTAGGAATGAAATCGAGGGTTCTATCAAACAAAACCCAAATCTTACCTACATTCTGGGAGGTGACTTCAATGTCATAATGGATTCATTAGAAAAAAGAGGGGGAATTCAAACTGAATCACAAGCTCAAAAAGATTTTAGAGAATGGATCCACAACAATAATCTAATGGATATTAAAACAATAAATGGAACTTACACATGGAACTACAAAAGGAAAGGCTTAAGTCAAATAGCAGAAAGGCTAGATAGGTTTCTCTTTAAAGGCGGCCTAGCTGTATTTCAGAACACACTAAGTTCCAACATATTACCAAATGGGGGATCACATCATTTTCCGGTCCGATTGGAGATAGTGGAAGAAATGAAGCCAAGAAACTGTCCATTTAAATTTGAGACAGTGTGGTTACAAGATACTAGTTTCCTCAACCTTGTGGAAAAATGGTGGAAAGAGGCAAAAGTAGAAGGATCAAAGATGTACTGCTTTACATCAAAACTAAAAATAATTAAACAGAAAATTCTATAGTCGAACAAAGATCATTTTAAAAATATCTTTAAAGAAAAAGAAAGGATTGAGAAAGAGTTAGATTCTCTTAACAAAGAAGTTATCAAAGAAGGGATGGACCAAGTAAAATACCTTAAAGAAAAAGAGTTCATCTATCATTATGAATATTTCTTAACAAAAGAAGAAATATTTTGGAAGCAAAAGTCAAGAGAGAATTGGTTGTGTGAGGGAGATGCGAATTCTAAATTCTTTCATAACAGTACAAAGCAGAGGAGAAATGTGAATAGGATCACTAGAATTAAAGGAGCAAGCGAAAGATATTAGAAAAACCCAAAGAAATTGCTTAATAAATGGTAATATACATAAAAAAAAATTCTAAATAACTAGGATGGCTCTGACCTAAACTCACAAAACGAGTTACTAAAATATATACCAAAGATTATTACAGAAGAACATAATAGAATGTTATCAGAAAAATTCACAATTACTGAAGTAGAAACAACCTTACAACAATTCTGGAATGGAGCGGAAGCAGGGAGCGGGGAGCAAGGAGCGGGGAGCGACTGGGAAGCGGGAATAGTGCCGCGGAAAATTCAAACCTGTCCACGGAATCGGATTCCGCAGGAGATGCAGGTCCTTCTGCCACAGAGGACTCCATTGACTCTGTTGGCAAAGAGGACGGCAAACCGCAAGGATTCACGGATGAAGGGGACCCAGGTGGGGGCCCCGTACCGGGAAAAGGGACAGTCAAATGGGCCTCCCTTTTCGGTGTAAAGCCCTCAGGTAAGTCTATACACCTGCCTGTTAGGAATATATCTGGAATCTCTGAGGGCAGATATGCTATTGCTATTCCTGATCAAGTAATAGATCATAATATTAAAAAAATGGAAAATGCCCTGGTTGGGAGGTTTATTGGGATTAGACCTAATATTGAAGTGATTAGAGCGTTTGTTGACAAAAGATGGAAACTTAAAGGCCAAGTCAAGGTGATAGCCATGAATAAGGGCTTTGTTTCCTTTTTTTCTCGTGTGAAGAAGATAGAACACAAGCCATCTATAGTGGACCGTGGAGTATAGGAAAAAATACTATGATATTACAAAAATGGTACCCTAATATGGCCCTTCATGAAGACTTTATAGTCCAAGTCCCTGTTTGGGCGAAGCTCCCTGGGCTTCCTATGGAGTACTGGAATGAGGATATTTTTGCTGGTATAGCTAGATCCTTTGGAGAACTTCTGTCCATTGACCCGGTCACAGCTTCAAGAAGAAGACTCACACATGCCAAAATCTGCATAGGTATTATTCCAGATGTTGATATGCCAGAAGAGATACAGTTGGAGTCAAGATTAGGGAAATGGACCCAAAAAATTGAATATGAGTCAGTCCCTTTTGCTTGTTTCAGATGCAAAAAAATGGGGCATTGGGCAAAGAAATGTCCAATGAACAAAGTCAAGAAAAACCAGCAGAAAAAGGAATGGAAGCCAACTGGAATGCGCGCAGAACCATCAGAAGAAGAACTCAGTATGGAACTCAAAACTACAGAAAAACAAATAGAAGAGAAAGCTGGGCTATCTAAAGAAAAAGAAAAGGAAGGGAAAGACAAAGGAGAAGTACAGACCAACCTAGAGAAAGTTGTGACAGAAAGATCAGAAAAAGATGAGACTAAGCAAGATCAGAAGGAGAAAGGAAATGAAATTGAACTAACTAAGAATAACAAGAAAGACTTTGTCAAGGATACTCTAGAGGATGAGAACAATGGTATTAGTAATCTCCAAGATGAAAAAGACAAAACAGCTCAGGAGGATAACCAGTCTACTATGTGAAGAGCCTAAGCCGGCTCTTCCTATAAATTAATAGATTTTAAACATAAACAATATACTCTACTGAATCGGAGCTCTTTATTAATCAAAAGATTTGAAAAATAGTTCTCAGTTTAAGATTGTTTCCAGCACATCAACTTTTGTAGACATTCCATACATTACATTCAACAATTTATTCAAAGTAAACAATAAAAGTGTGGAACCTGGTATGTATCGCGCCCCTTAGCTAGAGACGATCAGCATCAAATTCTGCCCGCAAATGGACAGATCTCCTCACGCGACAAGTGCTATAGAACCCGTGAGGGCCCAAGGTGGATGTTGTATCACTAATTGCAGCCATTCCAGGGGAAATGGATGACCTCACGCGCTGCCAACTCCTCTCTTCCACCACAGCTAGCAGTCTGCAAACGTGTAGGCTCACGCTGCCAGTGCTGGACCCCGCAACTTCCAGTCAAGTCGCACACAATTCTGCCACAGCCACCTGTGTTTGACATGCTGCTAAGAAAATGACTTCTCTGGTGATAGCGTTTTCTTTTGACCTCTCACAACCCGCGTCAAGTTTGAAAACACTCCAATTTTAGCATATTTTGATGAATCATCAATTCGACCTCTGAACAGGCCTCCGTTCAAGTCAGTAAGAATTCAGAACTCTCCAATCATATAAAGCAGCATAATGAAGATGCAATTAATCATATAACAGAGATCAATTGATGATTAGTTACAAGAAGAATCAGTCTTCTGTAAGCTGATTTGACCCCTTTAAATCAGCAAGGGCACAGATAATGAGAACAATTCTCGAGACCAAGTTTTTTGTAAAATATATCGATGATCAACTTCACAAATAGGCCCGAATATATAACTCCTTGAATGCAAGAGTTTCTAAAAACCAATTCCAGTTAACCAGTCTTAAAAACGTCAACTTCTAAAAGCATTATAATAATAAGTTATTATTATTATAATACTATACTCAATTTATTAATTAATAACATATTGTCATTAATTAATAATAATTATGCCTCTGATGACGATTCCTGCATCCACTGTAAAAATAGTTGATCAACCTGGTCTTCAACTGCACTGCCAGAAATAGTAACTGGCCTCCAACTGACTTACTATAAATAGTAAGTCCAAAAAAAGAAAGTCCAGAAATAGAATCTGAACGCTGAGACCCTCAAAACAAACTGTCAACTCACGAGGGTCACGCTGGTGAGTTGACCATATTCAGGTTCCCAGAACCTGCTAATTCGGAGACATCACAATCCGCCCTCCCTGAAATTGCTTGTCCTCAAGCAATCGCAATCCAGGGTGCTGCACAATATCCTCAGCCTCCCAAGTGGCATCCTCGTCAGGTAACCCCTGCCACTTGACTAAATACTCCCGGATAGTTCTCCGGCGCAGCTGTCTCTCGCGGATATCCAAAATGGCCTCTGGTATCAATTCCAATTTCCCCTCATCATCCAGGGGTGGTAATATAGCAGAAGGAGTCACAGTTCGGCCTAAGGCCTCCTTGAGGCGCGAAACATGAAACGCATTGTGCACTCTACTATCCTCAGGTAATTCCAGCTCATAAGCCACATCTCCGACTCGTCGAACCACTCGGAATGGCCCATAGTACCGCAGTTTGAGCTTTTCAACTCCACTCTTCTTGATAGAAGACTGCCTATAAGGCTGCAGCATAAGATAAACCATGTCCCCAACCTCAAAAGAGTGGGCTGTCCTCTTCTGATCTGCATACTGTTTCTGTACATTCTGGGCTCTCTGTATATTGTCCCTCAATGCCCTCATAATGTCCTGGCTGTCCTACAATAACTCTCCTGCACTAGGCACCCTGCTGTCATTGCATAGTAAATCCACAAAAGTCGGAGGATCATAGCCATACAAGGCACGAAAGGGGGACATCCATATGCTCATGTGAAATGTGGAGTTATAACAATACTCGCACATATGGATCCACTTAACCCAAGCCTTCTGCTGTGATGAAACGTAATTCCGCAGATAGCCTTCCACCCACTTATTGACAATCTCTGTCTGGTCGTCGGTTTGCGGATGATAACTGATACTCGGTGTCAACTCTATACCACATAACCTGAAGATCTCCTGCCAGAAGTGGCTCATAAAGCGACTATCTCGGTCACTCACAATGTTTCGGGGTAAGCCATGCATCCTGAAAACCTCCCAAAAGAACAACTCGGCCAACTGTACTGCGGAATAAGTAGTGGTGATAGGGGAAAAATGTGCATACTTCGTGAGCCTATCCACCACCACAAAAATGCAATCCTGTCCTTGGGTTTTGGGTAGCCCCACAATGAAATCCATAGAAATACTTTCCCATTTCCACTCAAGAATGGGGAGTGGCTGTAACAATCCGGCCGGGTAAGTGTGCTCTTGTTTGTTCTGCTGGCAAGTAGAGCATTCGCGAACATATCGCTGAACATCTCCCTTCAGTCCCTTCCAGGTAAACCTCTCCCGAATCTGCCTATAGGTTTTAAAGAAACCTGGATGACCCGCCATAGGTGTGTCATGGAAAGCCCGGAATACAAGCTCACGGACTCCTGATCCTGCCACAAGAAAAACCCTTCCCTTATAAATGATCAACTCATCCATTAGGGAATATCGGTCATCCTGGATACTGCCATCAATAATGCCTGTTGCCCATGTATCCCTGGCATACTCAGTTAAAATTAAATGCCTCCAAGCTTCAGAAACCTCAGTAAGTGAACAAAGGTGGGGTCTCCGAGACAGAGTATCGGCCACCACATCCTGGGTTCCTTTGATATAAGTAATATCAAAGTCATATGATTGCAACTTACTCACCCATTTCTGTTGCCTCTCATTAAGATCTCGCTGCCCAAGAAAATGTTTCAGACTATTATGGTCAGTTGTGATGCAGAATTTACTTCCTACCAAGTACTGTCTGAATTTGGCCAAGGCATGCATAATGGCCAACATTTCCTTATCGTACACACTGAATGCCCTCTCAGGACCACGTAGTTTCCGTCTTTCGAAAACAATGGGATGACAATCCTGGGATAATACTGCTCCTACACCCTCTCCTGAAGCATCGCAGTGTAAATCAAAGGGTCTCAAAAAATCTGGCAGTGCCAAGACTGGACAAGTAGTCATAATAACCTTGAACCTCTCAAAGCACTCCTGTGCCTGAGTAGTCCACTGAAAAGCACCCTTACGTGTCAAGTCTGTAAGGGGGGCAGCAT
>MU224125.1:2423989-2460871 GCA_018584345.1 Thuja plicata
CCTGGAATCACTAAGTCACTACATCCACCCGAAGATCCTCCATCCGTACTACGTACTACCTTCCTCCATCCGTACTACGTACTACCTTCCTCCATCTGTACTACCTCCCTCCATCCGTACTACGTACTACCTTCATCTGTACTACCCACCTCCATCCGTACTACCCACCTCCATCCGTATGACCTCCCTGCCTCCATCCGTACAGCCTGTGTAGTGCATCCCATCTAGTACGGCCTGCTCCTCCAGTACGCCAGAGTGGTACGCCCGGAGTTAGGAACATTACAAACTTGGACCCCCAATGCTGGCTACTTGTCTTTCTTTCTGTCTATCATGGTTGTCCTACTTCCTGGTGGAGTTTGGATAGGATAAAAAATAGTTTGAATGACTTGGAAAAACAACACTACCTCCACCTTGCATAATTGTTCGCCATGTTGATTCCTCCTCCATAGTCAAAGGATCATCTTCTTCCATTAGGACAGCTAATAGCTCATCAAAGCTATCAGCTCGTAGAAGGCTCTTAGGAGCAACTGGTTCAAGCCTGAATTCCTCATTATCACTCAAAGAGGTACACATCAAACATGATTTTCTTCTTCAATTAAGGTAGGCAAATGTTCAAACACTGAGATAGCCTCCTTCAACAAACTTTCAATTGGCATATCAGTGTCAAGCTCTTCTGTACAACAGAAAGGAAGCTCCTCCAACCAGGTGAGATCCTTTTCAACACCACCTTGCTGCTATGACTGATTTAGCTCAAGTGACTTTAATAAAAATGAGGCTTTTTCCTCCACCTACTTATGGTGTTTACGAGCCTCCTGCTTGAGTATTCCATTATCAAGCTTTACACAAAAATCTTCTATGATGTTGGAAAAATAATTTTCTTCAAGGTTTTCATTCATTTTCTCATCTTGGAAAGCCCACTCCTTAACTACAACTTTATGAACCAGAAAAACATCATGATGATTTACACCCCCTAGCTATGGCAAACTGCTTGATATGGTCACGACCATATCCTCCTCTTCTGGATCAACAAAACCAGGGAGTTCATGTAGCAAATCAAATGAAATCTCATCTTTATCATCCTTTTCTTGCTTATCTTCATTCAACTACTCCACAAAAGCAGGAAGCTCAACAAACAAACTTTTTATAACCTCATGTTCAGCAATCACCTCTTGTTTACAACCCCGCTGTCCCAACTGGCTCAGCTCATTGATCATGACCAATAGGTCTGATTTCTCATTGAAAGAAGACTCGTCATTTTTGAAACAAAGTGTATTGAAGCTTGGAGGTCCCTCTTCAAAGAATGGGTTTGGAAAAGTGGAAGCCGATTGGGTCTCTTGCTTTTGAGCTAGAACAAGCATTGCAACACTCTTCATATTGTGTTCTTCGTGCCTCCACCTCCTGCTCACGGAGATAGGCCTAGTAAGCCAACTCCTCATGTTGTAGATCCACTTCTTGTTGCCTCTTGACCTCAGACAACTGCTTAGTCCAGTCAAGCAACATATTTTTCAACTCATTTAATCCCATATTGTCCAAGTTCTGAAGCTGACTAGAAATATCTTCATGTTGACTTGGAATGAAATAGTCTCCTTGAGGCTGGTTATAAGTTTGGGTATGTTGCCAAGTAGGCCGAGCAGGGGTGGGTGGGTGGTAAGAATATGGAATTTGCTGGTAACCTGCTGCTACAGGGTTATTTTGAATTGGAGCAGCAGCTTGTTGAAATTGGTATGGTGAGTAAGAAGGCATGTGGACAGTGTCTTCATGAAATGGGGCATGATAAAACATGTTTCTATGAAATGAATATATGCTGAAACATTCATATAAAATGGAAAATCATTGAAATCTCTGAAAATCAGAAAAGCAAACTTGTTTTTCCACATACCAGCACTTTATATGCTTAAACCAATACATATTCCTCCAGAGTCGACAGGTGTGCTTCTTTCTTGCCTCCAAAGGCAGAACTACTCCTGTCCACACCAAACAACAGTAACATAAAGTCTGAAAAGAACTGATAATCAGTTCTCCGTCCCACCAGGCGTGCCAAAAACTATATCACTGAAGTTTGCACCCTGTTGAGTAAACTCAACAATCTAGTGATACATGGGAACACTTCTGGGTTGTGGGTAACCCAGAAAAGAAGTGAACCTCCGGAGAAGGCCGGCTTCCTAGGTACTTCACCTAAACTAGAACTTTTCAGAGGGAAAGGGTTAGAAGGAAACGTGAAACTGAAATCTACTCCTAAGATCATGCACCAAATGATTCTCTCAGACTGATACCGCCACATCTAGCATACATATGCTCAAAAAACCCAGCTATACAATAAAACAACTAAAAATTTACCCATACCTCTACATAAGAATTTCATAAAGAAGGTGCAAATGCTCACAAACCTAAGAAGGAAAATAGGGGTTTCACAACTGGGTGTTGCTTGCATCACTCACACAACTATATGACCTGCAAAAGTATGATACATCCTGTCTAAAGGTGCTGAAAGTGGTAAATTTTAAAGGAAATCTATAAAACTCACAGAAACACTTAACCATCTATGCTCTACACAGCAAAACAGGCCTTGAGAAGGTAAAATCACTGAAATATATTGAACAAATGATGCTCACAGCAATATACAACTCTGAAACTGAGTTACAAAGCTCATCAATCCTACTAAAAGAACCTAAAATAGGTTACAATACAACATGGAAGAATGGTAAGAACTCCTTAAAACTGAAGCCTCAACCCATATTTATGCTTTTTCAAAAGCAGTGACATCATCAGAGAGCAATAACTCCTGGGTTGGATTCAACCAAGAGGGCATTTTTTGAGCCCCTCAAACAACTCCAAAAGGTATAAAGGGGCTGCTAAAGTCAATCCTTATCAGTTCCCACATAAAGGCCTTCATAAATGCGGCCTTAACTCTCTAAACAACTCATAAAGAGCCATTGAACAACAATAACTTTTTAAGACTGCAACAACTGCATCTTTATGACCTCTGCACTTTATCATAACTCTGAAAAATATCTATTTGACCTTTTAAAAGTAAGGATAAATATCTACTTTGCACTTTATTTGATATTTATTAAATAATTTATAATTTTTATAATAAATATTGATTATATTAATATTATTAAGTGACAATTAAATCACCTGATAATATTAATATAATAAATATTTACTATAATCATAAATTAAAAATTATTTAATAATAAATATTATTATGCAAAATAAATATTGATTTTTATTTTTATAAAGTCAACACATATTTTTGTAACTCTAATAATAACAATACAAAATTATTTATAATCATATCATTTTGTATTGTTATTATTGTTTAAATTTAAGAAACATGGGGGAGAAGACTAAGTGATAAACATACCACTTAACAATGTTTTAAAACGCCTCCTCAATGCCCGCGGGGATAATGTTTTCGAAAGACTTGATAAAAAATAAAGCCAAAAAGCCCCTTCATTTTTGGTGATGAAAACATAGGGTATTCGAAGCCTAAAAGACTTGCACACATTTCATTTTTTCATTTTTTACTTTGCTTTGCTAGGCCACCGCTTCGAGACAAGTGTTTGGCTAGAGATCTCATGGCTCTTTGAAGATCCTGGAGATCCATCGTATAGTTCACGAGCTTATAACAGGTGTGTCTTTATTGCAGGAACCCATAAGCTCCATTTCTCTGTGTAAAACTTCAGAGTATATACTTGTCTCACTCTATTATCTTCTTCATATCGAGCTCCGTATATGAGATCCATGACTTGTTGAAGGAATGAAAAACTCTGTAAATTTTATATTGTATTTCTCTGTTTCTCATGTAAATAACTTTGAAGTCCCTATGTAGGCCACGACCTTTATGGATATTATGTTCTTATCAAGGAAAAACCGTTCGCTTTGTTATGTATATCTGATGAGCAACTGAGACTTTTATACAAGCCTCATCATTCTCTATAGATCATAGAGCCAAAATTTCTGTAAAAATGAGGGATTTGGTGTCTGTTTTAGTGTATTTTGTGGTTGCAAGCTATGTTCTTTCCATGTGCAAGCCAATGAAAAAGGGCTCCTTAAGCCACGGTTTTACATCTTTACATTCTGCTACTTCATCTCTTAGATATGGTATTCTAAAACCTTTGGCTTCCAAACTGCTTCTTGACCACCATTCTACCTATGCATGTAACGGCTGCTGGAAATATATATTGTTGCTCATTTAATGAAATTGTCTCTCTTTCATGAAATTGTAGAATGCACATATTGATCTTGCCTCCATCTGAATGAGGCATGGATCAATATCTTAGGACTGACAATGTCCTAAGATTCCTCAAATTCATCATTTGAACTATCAAACTCTTCTTCTATGACTTGAGAAAACCATAAAAAGAATATTGTGCCTTGCTTTATATGTATGCTGCCCCTTTATAGTGCAACCATATCCAAACATCATTGTACTTGGCCTCACTGTGACTGCTCTTGTTTATGCCTCTATCATATTGTTTGGCGGTTGTAGCCTGCTATTTTGAAACTCTCATCACTGTTACTGCTACCTGACTTATGTGTCGTGTAGGATGAACCATGTGAAGACATAAAGCTGTCCTTGAACTAATTTATGGTTGCTGCCCCATCATAAAAATTACGATCCATAATGCCTTCTGTTCTTTAACCATAAATGTTGATTGATATGTCTTCAACATGTAATCTGCTGCCCACTTCATGAAACTGGGCGTTTTCTTTTGTATTCATATGTTGTTCACAACACCATACTTTCATGTAGCATGCGGCTTTTCCATGTATCTTCTATTGCGTTGATGAAAGAGTGATGCTCCTTATTGATTAATATTTTTGTTACCTCTAATAGAGCTGATATCTCTTAGCATCTTGCTGCTTCTCTTGACCAATAGTAGCAGGATCTCGCACAAGGAATAACAGGATAATTTCCGGAAAATGAATTATTTGACCCCTCAAACATCAAAATTAATTTTTCTGGAAAGAAGAAAGTTTATTCATAACATTGATATCTTACTCCTCCCCAATTTATAGGGTTGTACTCATCCATATATAGCCGCACCACTATTTTATGTGGCTGCCAATTTTGGAAAACGTTTCTGAATAAGGTGTTGTTACTAAAATGGACATAACTCATTCATTTCTCCATGAAAATGACTCAAACTTGATTTAAATAAAAGTACACTCAGATTCCTTTAGTTTGAGTACAGTCTCATGCATTCATGTGTCTGTTCAGGGCCATACCATGTGTGCAAAGTGACTGTTACAGTCAAAAATCAGAAAATAGTGAAATGTGAATTAACAATGTTTGGATTCTTATTAGTTTCTTTTCAAATTCACCATCCAAATATGTGGTTGCATCCACTAAAAATATTTGATTCTCTATCTCTTTACTTTCCTTTCAACCTCTGATTGTTGCACAAGTATATTTGCTTCATGTAGCATGATTGCTTGTTATGATTTTGTTAATGGTGACCACATTCATGACATTGATCTCGATGGATTGATTGGCTATCCTATAGCACGTTGGGCTCAACCCTTGTGGGAGCCACATTTAACTCCACATGCTACACGATAGAAACGTGTATCTGCACATGAAGCAAACAAGTTAGAAAATAGATGTATGTTTCTGCATATGACCTCTGACTGCTTTCTTCCTTGTTTAATGCATATTGAGACCAATTTGTATATGCATAGGTATAAATGTATATGTAATGTTTGAGACTCATCATTGCTTAGATCTTTCTGACCTAACATCATTGTTATCAATTGAATGCAGGATTAGGAACAAGCTGGAGCAGCGGGAGACGCAAGCAAATAGAGGCAAGACAACATAGCAGAGCACAACAACAAACCAGTCATTCAGGCAATGATTGGTCCCACCCTTGTGCATTTATTTACTTATTCATGTATATGCTCACTTCTATTTGCATTGAATAAGTTAGTTAGTCTCACGGCTTGTGTGAGACCACATACTCCTTTCATGATGAATAAAATTATCTTTTATACAGAAACTTGCAATACTATTATGTGTTGTGACACACTTGAGACATTGCACGAAACTATCAAATAATCTTATACTTTTGTTTAAGCACTTTTTTTTTTTTAAGTAATTTCAAGGAGGATAAAATGCACCTTCTTTTCTCTAGTTTCAAATCAACAAGCTCTCCCTGAACGAGCTGTAGTGAAATTCAGGTAACAGTCCCTATTTCTTGCGCCCAAGATTTAAAACTTTTCATCCTGGATCCAATGAGCTATCACACTAAGCCGCCCAACATATAATACAAACAATAATGGCAACCTTATCAAATTTAAATAAAAAATAATAATAATCCACCCCTGTTGCGAAAACAACTGAAGAAGCATCAGAATCGAAATTCGTCTGCACTGGAGTGATCCTGATGATAAAAGATGATGAACGAACTTGACGGGGTGACTTACTAAAAATAGACGCTCTCTCCAAGATTCTTGGAGCCCAAACCGAAAGCCAGAAATGAAAACTGAGAGCGTCATTCAACACCTCTAACTAATCTGAGCTCATTGGAACTATCCATTGACTTACTATATATAGTAAGCCCACACCAATGACCCTCTAAACATCTCGCCAGACCAGGAGGATCGCAATAATGACCTGGCACCAACAATTCAATGACCTGCTAAAAAATGGGGACATTACAAAATATATTATTGTATATGCAACCTCACGTTTTTAAATGACATGATATGCAGACGAGTTCAAAAAGCCCACCATCATTAAACACTATAGGCAAAACTTCTCGGAATGACGTGAAATTTTGAAATGGGATTTAAAACCCACTCTACATATATAATCAATTCCAACTTCGTGCAGTTAAGAAGGAAAAGTTCACTTTTAAAAGATTTTTCAAAGACATGCAATCTGTCCGAAAAACCCCACTGGCAGGATACTTCAAACACCTATAACTTGAGCTAGACCAATCCAAATGATGCCTAAGATAGCTCAAAACGAGCGAGATTATGAAGACTACAATCTTACGACAAAAACAAAACCAAAAACAAAACACCAAACAAATAAAAATGAAAGAAAGACAAAAAGACTAAATGCTCGCAAGAAGTAAAATCAAAGGTGAATCAAGGGATGACTGATTTCCTCGAATAAACTGCTTTCAGAACATCGACATCCTTAGAGAAAAGTCCTACCAATTACTTGAAAATTGTGTAGGGTTGTTCAATTTTGTGAACACAAAACTGAGGACAACAGTATATATGATGACAATTAACAATGTCCAAAGAGATCTTCTGAGAGCACTGATTCATAAGGGAACGCAATGCTTAGTTAGTTTATAAAGAGAAGGCTCGTTCCATTAAGGAGCACAATTATTCAAAGACAAATAAACATTATGATAGGCTCATTAGTGTGTTAGGAGTGGTTATATGTTAAAGCACCTAGTTCTAAATTGAGATAAGTTGTATTCATTTATTTTCCTGAATTATTCTCAGAATTTATGTCTAATATTATCATGAAATGTCTACATTTGTTATTAAATTATATTTATAAATGTATTGTGATACTCATCTCAAGCGAAATTATTGTTTAGGACTCACAAACCCGAGTGTTGTGTTTCACAACACAAGGAGACCAAGGGCGCACACCTTGCAACAAATTCATCATGATTGTAGCTATTGTCAAGTACATAAAATTATGTGATTGCATGAATATCCAAGCATGACTTATTAGAAATAAATTGTTGTAATTTGGTTAGGAAGTTTCACCCAGCAGAAGTTGGATCATGTAGCATTATAGATTAGTCACTAAAATTTCTCTTAAAAGTGCACTAGAGAAGTGTGGTAAATTGGTAATGCAATCATCAAAAATGACAAATTATTCAGTGATCATTTTTTCATGACAAGCTAGTAAAGAGTGAGTAAAAAGAAATAATAAAGCAACCTAAAATTGAACCCATACCTGAATTTTCCATTACTCCAACGTTCAAGTATGTCACCAAGATTAACAATAAATCCTCTGCACACAACAAACAGCTTTGAAATGTGTTCATTGCTATCGTGGCCATATTTGTCTAGCCATTCCATGAGAATTTATTGACAAAGGCAATTACACAATATCTTTGGTTCAAGCATAAGAACAACATATTAAAATATCCTTATTTCCTACAAACTGTGTTTAACAATTTAAAAAACAACCATTTGTTGGGTTGCAAAATATTTTCAAAAGAACAGATCTATTCATGAAACCAATTAATGTGCTAAAACTGGGATGAATTGCTAAGCATCACTTTAGAGACTTGTGTGTGAACTGCAATATTCAAGAGAGATCAAAACTTCGATTCTTAGAAATTGATAGCGATTAATTCAACCTTGAGACTCAAGTGTTTAGAAAAGTATTTTATATCAACTTATCATGTTCTATTTTTCCTGAATCATTTATAAAGAAATGTGTTGTTAAAGTTTTATTTTTTCATTTTTATCAAATTACTTGATAATTGCATCCATAGGTTTGGCATTATTTCTATCCTACTTGAACCAAGCCTATTTCAAAATTTATAAATTGAAGTTTAAATAGAGAAAGTTCAGCTGACATTAGAGTTAAAAGGTAATTTGATAAGAATCAAAAAGCCAAAACAAATAAATTGGAAAGGCTTTATGAAAGCAATTCTAGTCATCTTTCGTGTGATAGCTTTGAGCATCAAAGTGGCCACTTAAAAGGAATAGAGAAGAAACTAAACCATTCTCCTCTTCAACCCAAAAGTCACTAATGTTTTTAAGTCACATGAGGAGCAATATAAGAAGCCCTACATTGCTCACTTGAAATGTAACTTGTGATAGCATGATGCCTAAGATGGTTGAGCCTCTCCCAAGGAACATGTCAAATGAAAAAATAAAGTAATTACATTAACGTTGTAATGTCCCCATTTTTACGCCATGTTTTTCTACAAGTGTTGTCCATTTTTCAAAGTTTTCCTTAAGTTCCTAGGTGTGCAAGAAATGTTCCAATGTTCTTGGAGAGCTTGAATTATAGTTTCTTGGTTTCTGACAACGGTATGGAAGTTAACTGGTGACAAACACTCTTTGTAGTACTCTAGTTTTTTCTAGATCTTTTTGGGTTTTTCGGGGTTTGTTCTCCTCAATTCTCGAAGAACACTACTATTTATTGTAAGTGCTCATCATGCACTAATCTATCTAGATTTTTTGGGTTTGTTCTCCTTAGTCCTCAAAGAACATTGCTATTTATTGTAGGTGCTCATCTAGTACTGAACTTTCTAGGGTTTTGGAGGTTTGTTCTCCTCAATCATCAAAGGACATTGCTAATTATAGCAAGTACTTATTGGAAAACACTGCTATTTATAGTAAGTTCTTGTCTCCTTTTGGGTTTTTCTAGGTTTGTCCTTCTTAGTCCCCGGAGAGTGCTGCTATTTATAGTAAGTGCTCGTGTCGGCACCAATCATTATCTTTTAGCATCAGTTTTGTTCCAAAATGATTGACATTCCGTTCCGATGTCTTGCCGAGTTTCCATAAGGTGATGGATATTATTTTAATAATTGTACTAAACTAAACTAAATTTCAATTATTCGCTTTACTGTTTAAGTATTAAAGTGTTATGTTTTGATCCCCAAAGTTGCATGCCTAGGTGATGTGGGTTTAAATTTCGTAAGTGCCCTAATTCCCTCCAAACTCTAAGAATTGGAATTTTGGCTCTCATTTCTACATAGACTTTCAATTTTCAACACATAATAGGGTGTTGCAGGAGTGAACAAAGAAGTTCTTCTGAAGTTGATTGAGGACGAAAACCCTGGTTAAAGCACTAGTTTCGGTGGTGAAATATCCTCCCTATATGGCTTAGGAGTGTTTCTACCTCATGAAACACAATCGCTTTCACAATTGTAGATTGGGGTTTGAAAAAGAATGAAAATATTCAAGTAATTTTGATTGCTAGTTTGTGGGTTAGATTTTGATGTTTTACTGCAGAGATTTTGTGGTGTTTTTGGAGGTGTTTCACGTATTATTTATGCAGGCCTTGCAACTAAGGGTTTTTGTCAATGCCTTAGTTGTTGAACCATATTTTTGACATTAAAAAGGAGATGGAACAAGTTTACAAATCTGGGTTATTTTTGCCCTTGCTAGGAGACCAGATTGAAGTCTTTAAGTAGACGATTTTTTCTGTTAATATTTTATTGGAAGGGTTTTTTGATGAGATTTTGGGATAGCAAGTGGTTTGAATGGGCTTTGAAAGTGTTGTATAGTTAGATTGAGCCATATTTTTATATTAAAAAGGAGCTACAACAAGTTTATAAATCAAGGTCATTTTTGCCTTTGCTAGGCAATAAAATTGGAGTCTTTAAACAAATGGTTTAGTAATTTTATTGGAAGGGTTTGCGGATGGGATTATTGAGATAGCAAGGGGTTTGAGTGACTTCTGAAGGTGTTATACAGTTGGAACCAGCACCCAAAAAATCTGAATATTGTTGATTGGATTATTTTGGGAAGGTTTCATTATCTCTCAAGAGTTTATGTGGTGTTAAATGAAGCTGGAACAGTGGATACATCTTTCTACAGTGGTTTGGGTGTCATAAGAGCAACAAAGAGTGATCTCTGAAGTCAGTCAGGGCTTTCTTATCCAGCAAGTTATGAATAGCAGAGCTGTAGCTTGCGCTAATTGATGTTTTGGAATTCTAATGCCCAATTCTATCTCTGATTTCATGATATTTCTCAATATGGTTGTTTGTAAAACTATGTCTATTCAGTGCATTGTTATATGGCCTTGAATTTCTATCATTGTCTATATAGTGTTTCCAGATTTCATCTTAGCCTAACAAACAGGACGAATCAGCAGTGATCATTTTGAGCGCTTAAAATGGTGTCATCAAATAAAAGATGAAAGACAACAATAATGCAATATTTGATAACTTCATACACAAAAGTGTCTAGTTTAAGCATATTTTCATCAAAGATTGTCTTTTGCAAGATTTTTAATCAAAGGTTTTCAAATAAAGACATGCCTAGTGGAGCAAAGAAGTCTAGAATTAAAGTTGCCTGTCCAGATTTTCCTATCTTTAGCCTTCATCAAAACACTATTTTTAACCATCACCATTCAAGCAGAAAAGTGTATTCTGAAAAGTCTATTTTTAGCCGACGTTCTTTATAGCCTGCAATATTTTGAGTTCTCTAATTTTAGCCTGATGTGCCTCCTAGAAAGTTATCTATTTTTAAACATTTATTTACGGATTGCTTACTGTGCAAGAACTAAGAGTTCTAGTGTTAGTTTGCAAAAATCTTTACCAGTAAGTCTTTCTAAAGATTGTGTAAGTTCAAATTTACAATCAGCGAAAAATTTGTAATAAAGCTTGTAGTTCTTCAGTAGAAGTTGTAGTGAGAATTTTTTCGCTAATGCAATGTTTTGTAGCCTTATAAGAGTCATTTGCACTTGAATTTCTAATAGTAATTTTCATACCTACTTGTTGCCAAAATTGTTATTCACGTATTTCTATTACAAATTTTTTGTTTAAGTATTTCTATTAATTTTATAAGTCAAACATTGCTTGATAATATGAAGGCTTTTTATTGCAGTGATAATGAAGTTGGGTGTTGAGGCTTTGTATATGATTCCCATACTGACTCAGACTAACTTGTTTGTTTGTTTGTATGGATGAAGTGAATGGAATTGATTTTTGAAGATTGCAGACTTTGTATTGTAAAGTTTAAGGAAGTGTAATCGTTATAGCTTTGCGTGTGCTGATTTTGTTTAGCTTTACCATGTTCTTTGTTGAATAAACCTATTCAATCTTTATTTGCACTTGTTAATGTTTGTAGCTGCAAGAGACATTTTTCTTACCTGAGATGAATACTTGCGTACAGTTGATGATCTTTACTATGTTTGCTATGCAGAGATAATGTCTATTTTCTGCTGCTGTGATCTCTATTCTTTCTTATGGTCGAGTATGTTGAGACTGCAAAGAGTCTTCAATGTTGAATGTCTTCTATATAAAGAAATACGTCCTTTGAAGACGATGAAGAGTCTTCAGCATTAGCAGACCCAAGGCCATATGTGTATGTGGATGCCAGTTATCGAAGAGTCATTCTTGCGTAGCTGTTTGGTAAGCTAAGAGACATATTCTTATGTAACTCTCGGTTATTGGTAAGTCACCGTTATTGTAACTGTAGATGATCGTGGCCGTTGAAGTCTTTAATGTTGATCGGTTCTTCCATATGAAGAGTCTCGTCCTTTGGTATCGATGATTGAAGACAAATGAAGAGTCTTAATCACCGGGATATGTAACGACACCTTATTGGTAACTGTCATTAGTTCATGCAACTCAGTGATCAGAAATAAAAGAGTCTTTCATCGTATTCTGAGCATTGGATATATGCTTGTTGAATGTGATTCTGAGGAGAGCGTATGTTCGCATTCATGGTGTATCAGATCTTACTATTTGCAGTGTAATGCTTCGATGATCATAGCAAGAGTCATCTTGATCATTATCTTGTGTATTTGGTTTAGATTGTTACGAGTATTCTATTAGTATTTTGTAGATGATTATTGTGTTGCATACCATGAGTAATCTGATCTCAGGTTATCAGCATCATTTTGTGTCATCAGTATTGGGTGTATACATCTATTCTTCTGTGTGTCAAGAATATCAGAGTCTTCTTATTGTAAAGATAATATAGTGTAGCATTCATTAAGGGTATGTAGTCCAAGTGTTCTGGGAGAATTGTATTCAGACATTCATCATTATTTAATAAAAGCATTTTCTTGGTGTGGTTGGGTTTTTCGCTCGAGAAGGAGGATTTTCCCAGGGTATCTCTGGTGTTCTCATGTTTTAAGATATCTGTTCTTTATTTTATTCAATTTTTGTTCTAAATTTAACATGGTATCAGAGTGGGTTTAATTAAAGATCCAGAACCAGAATAGGATGATTGGATACTTTAAGAGAGTATGATGTGTAATGGGAACAACAGAAGAAATAAGGGATTCTTATGAGAACGTGTAGGTAAAGAGCCTTGGAGGATAGAATCTCAAAAGAAGCTTCTTACCTGGTACAGTATTTGTCTGCTGCTATAATCTATAGATAGGTGTTTGCTGCGAGTGTTACAATCTCAGCTATTGAGGCATTTCATGCAACCTTGTCCAAAGTTTCCATTTTTTTTACATCAACGGGGAGGATAATGTCATGCCCGTCTATGCTTGCATGTTTGGCATTGATGTCTATGAGGATAGCAGCTGTGCAAACCTGAATCTTTAGGTGCAAAGATCGGGAAAAAAAAATTGGTGGATTGTGAGGAAGTTTAGGCAATAAAGAGATAAGTATTTTATGTTTGTATCTTTGAATAATGTTCATGAATAATTCATGCAATAATATTGGGAATAGTGAATCATGTATGCTGTTAGCATTGGTCTGTATATTTCTCTTCAGGTTAGTTTGATTCTATGAACTATTACTAATCTCTCTAAAATACGGGATGGATCAAGGAGTAAAACGATGATGGTTTAATGATCCAAAATTTCATAAGGAATTCAAAGGAGGAAGAGCTTAAGACATCCAGTGAGGAAGTTATGTCAGCTATAGAAATGAACATTTATGAAGACTTAGCTTGCAGTCATGAGTTTAAGTTGATGACACATAACAAGCTACTTCTAAGCGGAAATGACATTCAGAGGGAGTTAAATTCCAAGAATTCAAGGCACGAGTTGAGAGTATTTAGGTTCTAAGATCTCTGAGGCAGGGATCAAGAGGGAGTTTTGTGAAGAAATGAAGATGTCAGCTAAGTGAGTTGCAGTGTTGCAAGGCCAGATGCTAAAGCTGCAAAGAACAGAATTGCACAGTCAATATGGATTTGATCTTGGCAGCTCCGCAAACTTATTCAGAATAGGGTGATCTGGGATGAGGTAGAGGATAGTCCTGAACTCTAGCATATCAGAAGTTTCGGAGGTGTGTTGAAAATCGTTCCTCTAAGGCAAGCATTGTAGGTAATCTTGAACGAGGATGTAAGGAGGTTGATGCAAGTGATTGAAGATTGAGAGGGAGCTTGAGTGGCAGATGGGGAGAGTCAATTTCTTTGTAGAGGATTGGCAAGCTCGAGAAGCAGTGCGGCTTCGAAAGCTCCTTGTTTGGTCAAACATTGGAGCCAACTATACTTTATTGTGAGAATCAAAGCTCTGAGAATGCTGCCCCTATTGCTCTTTCTACTCACGGGAGTAGCCATAGTGGATGTCATGTTGAGAGGCTCAATGAAAACATCATGTGAGTGATTCCGTGATGGGAGCTTGTGTTTATTTCACACATGGGAGTAGCCATGGTGAACATCATGTTGAGTGACTCCACGATGCTACCACGTTGAGAGAATCTGTGATAAAGTTTTGGTTTCCTTCACAATGGGTTTAGCCATTGTGACTGTCATGTTGAGAGACTCCATGACATGAGAATCTAAAAAAATATCTCCTTTGCTGAGAGGGAGTGTTAATGTTTGTAACTGCAAGAGACATTTTTCCTACCTAATATGAAAACTTTAGCGTAAAGTTGATGATCTTTACTATCTTTTCTATGCAAAGATAATGTCTATTCTCTGCTGCTGCAATCTCTATTCTTTCTTATGGTCGAGTATGTTGAGACTGCGAAGAGTCTTCAATGCTGAATGTCTTTTATATAAAGAGCTATGTCCTTTGAAGACGATGAAGAGTCTTCAGCGTTTGCAGATGCAAGGCCATATGCGTATGTGGATGCCAATTATCGAAGAATCATTCTTGCATAGTTGTTTGGTAAGCTAAGAGACCAATTCTTATGTAACTGTTGAGACCTATGTTGAACGGTTCTTCCATATGAAGAGTTCCGTCCTTTGGTGTTGATGATTGAAGACAAATGAAGAGTCTTAATTACCAGGATATGTAATGGCACCTTATTGATACATGTCGTCAGTTCATGCAACTCGGCGGTCAGAAATAAAAGTGTCTTTCATCATGTTCTGAGCCTTGGATATATGCTTGTTGAATGTTGTTCTCATTCATGGTGTATCAGATATTATTATTTGCAGAGTGTAATGCTTCAATGATCACAGCAAGAGTCATCTTGATCATTATCTTGTGTATTTGGTTTAGATTGTTGAGTATTCTATTAGTATTATGTAGATGATTATTGTGCTGCATATCGTGAGTAATCGGATCTCAGGTTATCAGCTTCATTCTGTGTCATCAGTATTGGGTGTATACATCTATTCTTCTGTGTTAAGAATATCAGAGTCAATCTTATTGTAAACGGAATATAGTGTAGCATTCATTAAGGGTGTGCAGCCCAAGTGTTCTGTGAGAATTGTATTCAGACATTCATCATTATTTAATATACGCATTTTTCTTGGTGTGGCTGGGTTTTTCCCTAGAGGGTTCTCCCAGGTATCTCTAGTGTTCTTGTGTTTTAAGCAGTGTTACAGGACTTTGCGAGTCCAGGCAGGACTCTACGAGTCCCGAGCCGAGTCTAGGCTCCAGAGTTTTTCTAGCTCTGGACTCGGACTCGGCCGAGTCCAGCAGAGTCCTGCTTGGACTCGCCGAGTCTAAGGACTCGCTACCCAGACTCTACCACGGCGAGCAAGTCAAAAAGGCCAAAAAAAACCAATTTTTTAATTTGTTTTAATTGCTTTTTAGGGTTGATACATATTGTTTAAGACCTAAAATGGTCATTCCATCACTTGCAAACATAAAGAATAGAGAAAAAAAAGGCTTGAGAGAAGAATATTGGGGTTTTAGAAAATAGATTAGCAAATCAATTGGCTCTCATATATCGATTGTTGATTGTTTGTGCAAGTTTGTAGCTTGCATTCAGACATTGAGAGGAGCTAAAAGAAGCATTTGGAGGCCTCTACAAACTTGAGTTGCATTTCCTTTTTTTGAACAATTTTGAAGAGGTAAGTTACATTTTTTGTGTTGTTTTTAAATTTTTTATATTTATGAATCATATTTCGGTTTCCATTTTGTTTACATTTGTTTTAGTCTTTACATTTGTTCCATTTTATGTTTGATTTTCTTTTATTGTAGATGCTTATTATTTTTATTTATGATATATTGGAGCAGAAACATTATGTCTCACTCTCAGCCTGAGGGTAGTTCATCATCATCTAATGTAATGTCCCCATTTTCATGAGCATCAGAGTTTGAGAGATTAGCTTATTATTCTGTCCCTCGTAGGCTAATGAGGTTGGTTAGAGGGCCCTTTGAGGGATGCATCTTCTTCAGTGGTCAAGGTTTTGCAAGTTTGGCTTTCGTTCGAGGTCTCCAGGACTCCATATGTGGTAATTTCTATTTATAGTAAGTTTTGAGGGGGTTAGAGAGGGACCCCTGCTATTTTTAGATGGGGTATGGTCGTATGTAGCTTAATCACATCAGTTCCCAGTTCAGACGGCCTGCATAGATGATGAGTAATAATGGAGATATTAATATTTATTTGGCTAAAATAAATATTAATAGTTTTGAGCTTATATTGCAAACTTATAATATAATTTTATATTATAACTTAAGTCACTTAAGTGAAGGGTCAATTTATCATAGATGGGGCCAAGTGAACAATTAATTTTAAATGAATTATTTGTGCACCAACTATAGAGTTTTAAGTGAAAATAATTAAAAAGTAGGAATATATCTTTTATCCCACATTGAGCAGGAAAGTGTTTGAGCTCCCACAAGAAAAGAATAAAAAAGACTTAAGAGCTCATTCTGATTATGATTGAACTTTGGTTGATTGTTGCTCTTGCTTGGAGAATAAGGGTTTCTACTTGCAGCCGCCATTGGAGAACGTAGTTTTACTTTGTACTTCCATTTGAACCAGTGAGATAACTAGCGAATTTGGATTACTGAGAGTCTTATTCAGAGATTCTTATTGTGATTAAAACAGTAGGTTTACTATCAGTTTGTGGAGAGAAATCAAAGGCTTGCAAATGCAAATTGATAAGGAGAGAATTCTGAGATTGGAAGGAGTTTATAGTGATTTGGGGTACAAAATTATATGCAGATTTCTCCAGGTGTTGAGCGCGGCCCATATTTCAGATTTAGTAGCCAGCATACCTTGCGTAATCCCTCACAAAAGGTTGTTTCATCAGGCAAGCAACGTGACAGCAGGGATAGTTTTGTTAGTGCTGCTAGGGCATGTGTGGAGGGAAAATTCAGAATTCTCAAAGGGTTTGTATCTGCTCAACTACAAGGGAATCTACAGGTTGAACTTTTCTGGAAATATGAGTCCTCAAGCTTATTCCAAGTTCCTATTTGATGTAGTTAATTTCCCGAATTTCTTAATAATGTTATTCCATGCTTTGTAATTGCATTAATGAATAGTTTCATGGTGGATTAATGAACAAAAGGTGTTAGAGATTAAGATTAATTGCAAAGCAACTAGTTCATTTCATGCAGTGTTATATGTTAAGTGATTGCAAAACCATTCAATTAAAAACAAAACCAACATACACACTTAAGAAAAATCCAAATTAAGACATTGCATATCAACTGTATGACAAAATGCCAAAGTGTCAAAATTGAGTTTCCAAAGTTAGAACCAGCAAGGGTTCTTACATCTAAAGCTAAATTTTACCCAAATGCAAACCCAGTTTTCGTAGCAAGGGATAAGGCTTGGAAACATGCTATCTCCGGCCCAAAAAAAGTAGTTATATGTTGGCATTGTGGTATTAAATATAGTGGGGGAGGTATTAAACGATTGAAATATCACCTTGCAAATATACCAGGGCATGATGCTAAACCATGCAAAAGAGCAACCGAAGATGTTATACGTGAAATGCAAGCTTATATAGAGGGATTTGAAGAGAAAAAAGAAATAAGAAAGAAGCAACAAAAAGAAATGGCAAGCTTAGGTGGGGACACCTCTTCATCTCTTTGTTCTCCATTAGCTCCATCTAGTAGTGGTATTGTGAGTGTGACTATTGAGCCTCGGATTCGTAAGAAGAAATCGACACTAGATTCTCTTATTGTTCCACGCACGACTCCGGGTGCCCAACGATCACTTGAGAGCATGGGTTGGAATAAGGAGAAGCATGAGGCTGCAAAAATGACACTTGGAGATTATTTTTCTACAACAACCTTCCATTTAATGCAGCAAGGTACCTGCTATTATTTTAATTTCTCTTGTCTTATTTTTCTGGCTTTCAAGACTCAAGAATATGCCACATTGATTATATTAATTTTAAAAGTTGAAAATTTGAAAGTAAAACTTAATAGTATACTTATTCTGTTTATTTAATTTGTTTTAGATCTCCTTATTGGAAAATTGCAATAGATGTTATTGTTTGTGGTCCGGGGTTCAAAGCCCCTAATGATGAGGAGCAAAAAGGTCCTATTTTGACCCAAAAGGTGGTTGATGTAAAAGTTGCAATTGAGGAGCAGCGTGAGGTATGGAGGAGGAAGGGTTGCACCATCATGACTGATGGTTGGACTGACAGAAGAAATAGAACACTGCTGAATTTTTTTGTTTCCTCATCAAGTAATTGTAGACAACAAAACTTGTACTTACTAAAGTATTGAATTAGTGATTAAGAATTTAAATTATGAATGTATGAAATTGATTTTTTTCTCAGGTGCCACAAGTGTTTTTGAAATCAATTGATGCTTTAGGGAAAACAAAAAATGTTAAATATCTTTGTGAGATAATGGAGGAAGTGTTGAAAGAGGTGGGTAAGGAGAATGTGGTACAAATAGTCACGGATAATGCAGCAAATTATGTTGTTGTAGGTAAACTTCTTATGGAGAGGCACTGCCACTTGTTTTGGACCCCTTGTGTTGCTCATTGCATTGACCTCATGTTGGAGGATCTTGGTAAACTTCCCTGGATAAAAACATGTGTAGAGCATGGAAGGAGTATTTGTAAATTCATATATAATCATACTTGGGTCCTCAACCTTATGAGGAAGTTAACAAATAAAAAAGTGTTGGCTCGTCTAGGGATCACCAGATTTGCAACAAATTTTATCACGTTGCAATCCTCGCTCTAGTCCAAGGTTGCTTTGAAATGCATGTTTGTAAGTGAGGAGTGGATTGCATCATCATATGTAAAGACCAATGCAAGGAAAGAGACGACTGATCGGGTTTTTGATGAGGGTGGCTTTTGGCAACCGGTCAAGGAGATTGTGCAAGTAATTTTCCTTTTTGTCCTCATTTCCATTTCATTTCATCATTTTTGCTCACACTTGTTTATGCTCATTGTTCATTTTTAAAAGTAAAACTTAAAACTTAAAGCTTAATGTTTACACTTTCACGATGATTGCAGTTCATAGAGCCTCTTGTTGTTCTCCTACGTATGGTTGATGGAGAGAAACCCGCAATGGGATACATTTATGAGGGCATGGACAAGGTGAAAGAGGCCATTAGATCTTTTTATGCAGGGAATCAAGATAAGTATGGTCCTATATGGGATGTCATTGACCGACGGTGGCACATTCAACTTCACAAGTCTATACATGCAGCTTCCCACTACCTTAATCCGGCATTCCACATCAGCTCAGGTTTCAAGGTTGATGATGAGGTGTGGAGTAGGCTTTATGATGTTGTAGAGAGAATGTCACCTAGTGAAACAATTGGAGCAAATGTAGTCCGTGAGATAGAAATGTATAAGAATGCACATGGAGAGTTGTTCTCACGAGACTTATGCAAGAAAAAACGGACATTACTGATGCCAGGTAAAAATCTATGATTCTAAATTCTAATTTCTAATTCTATTACCATTTTACATTGATGAAGTAAAATTTATAGAATTGATTTTTAAATTTTCTTTTTTCAGATGCATGGTGGGAGATGTTTGGTACTACGGTGCCAAATCTACAAAGGATTGCAATTCGTATCTTGAGCCAGTCATGTAGTGCTTCAAGATGCGAACGCAATTGGAGTATGTTCGAGCATATACACTCGAAGAAGTGCAACAGGTTGGCAGTGAAAAGATTGAATGATCTTGTGTTTATTCATTACAACCTTCGCCTTCGTCACAGACAAATCTTGGGCACTGACATAACTCGTATCAAATTAGAGGAGGTTGATCCACAGGCAAAGTCAAACACTAAGATTGATGATCCTGTCTTCAATGATGAAGACTTGGAATGGGTTGATCAGGTGGATCAAGAGGCAGAGGCAGTAGCAATTGCACAGGAGGAGGCTAGAGCGCGAGGAGACCCAGTGGAGGACCCTAAGGCTGAGAGTGAGGGATCTGACTCTGAGGATGATGAGGATGATGAGGATGAGGATGCCATTGAGGTTGAGCATCAAACACATGGAGAGATGGCTGCAGAATCTTCTATGACCTATCTTAGGCATACTCGTTGGAAGACAGCGGCATCGGCTACTATGAGCCTTAGTCTTCTAGGCTCTAGCTTTTACTTTGATATATGTTTTGAACTTTGGATTCCATGGATTTCATATTCCATGAATATTGTAGACAATTTGACAGTGATACTATTTATATTTCTAATGTGTTATTTAGTTTAACTTATTTCCTTTAGAAATTCGCATTTATACTTATGTGATCTATGTGAACTTGTGTATGTGTGCAAAGTAGCTTCTATTTATCTCAATTATTGTGTATTTGATGTTAATTGACTAAATGATACATGGAAAAAGCTTTATATCCTTAAAAATCTTTAAATTTCTTGGGTTTTTCGATTTGTTGAGTCCGGGACGCTGAGTCCGAGTCCGATCCCGAACCTAGCTTGTCGAGTCTGAGGCGAGTCCGAGTCTTGTAACTATAGCTTTAAGATATATGCTCTTTATTTTATTCAATTTTGGTTCTATTAACAGTGCTTGCATTGCTCATTCTTTTCTTTTAGCCAAACAATGTAAGCATGTAGTTATCTTAAGGTTTTATTTTAGTCAAAAAGCATAAGAATTTTTTTGCTTGAGTTAAAGTGTGTCAATCTTATGCTCTAGGCTGTCAGCCCATGGGTCTTAAAAATAGTTTGAAACATTAAATAAAATAGTTTAGAACATAAAGACAAAAACCATTGTTTAAAACAAAAACCATTTCCCAATGCCTTTGGTTGCCTACAAAAGATGGTTTTTACAAATTTGCAGCTTATTTGACCAACCCAAAACATTAAAAATTTCATTTTTTTCCTCTAAGCTGCCATTGAAGGTTTTCTTTTTCTTTAAAGGTGAGGACTACAAAGGAGTTGAACCTATACCAATAGATTAGATATGGCTGCACAAAGAAGATTTAACCATCAAAGGTGAGAACTTTTTGAAGTTGTCATTAATTTTCTTGAAGATTTTTCAAAACACTTTAAATATGTTCAAGATTTCTTTTAGTAAGTTTTGTATATTTTTTTAAAATTTTATGCATAACAAGGGGTTATAATGCCCATTTAAAAAAATCAATTGTAGTGTCGTTGATTTGTAATGTTTTTCATCTTAGGTTCATATAGAAACACTAGTAGTCCAAGTTCAGTTCCCCAAGTGTAGAGTTTTTTTAATATTTGATGCTTCATTCCCTCTTTGGTGACAAACAACAATGGTTCAACAACTTCCTAGTGGTGGGGATTATTTTTGGCATTGTAGACAATGTGGGAAAGAAAAGATCTCATACTTTCAACAAAAAACTCAATTTTGCATTATTTCTTTATAGCAAACAAAAGTTTGTCCTTGGCCAAATATAAAGGGTTGTCAAAACAATAAATATTGGCTTACATTAAAGAACATGAGGATGCGGACATGGCAAGTAATAGATCAAAGGCTCTTCTACATCCTCTTTCCAATTGAAATTCACACTAACCTCCTAGCGGCTTATCACAACTGGCTGGTCCACACCATTTCATGCCAATATCACCATTTTCTGAAGAAGCGAATGTTTCAGTCTTGCAAAAAAGAGGCACATTTGAAAAGGTCTTCAAGAATGAAGTGAGGGAGATTGCAAATCAAAGCATTGCTCGTTGCATTTATGGAAATGGGCTTCCTTTCAACCTTGTTAAATCACACTATTGGCAGGATATAGTGACGGTCCTTTCCAAGACACCTTATGATTATGTTAGTCCAAGGTATGAAAAGGTGTGAACCACCTTATCAACAAACGAGAAAGCTTCAATAGAGGCATCATAAATAACAATCAAGGATACCTGCCCCAAAACAAGTGTGTCCATCATATTTGATGGATGGAAAGATTGCAAAAGTAGACCATTGATCAATGTTATAACAGTGTCCCATAAAGGGATGATGTTACTGAAAGTAATAGATTGTGAAGGGTAAGTAAAATATCCGTATTTCATTACCAATGTCCTCATAGAATCCAATAAAATGGTGAGCACTAAAATGTTGTTCAAGTCATAACAAACAACACTAAAAATTGTAGGGCAGCTAGTTCTATGGTGGAGAGTACATATATTTTTTGGACACTATGTGCAGTCCACTCATGCAATTTGATATTGCAAAAGATTGGCACACAAATTGAGTGGGCCAAAAAATCTAAACGAAGGGCAAAAAGATCCAAATGTTTGTTGTTGAGAAATAGCTTCATTCGGATTGAAGCATACAAGTGATTGACACATGCATATGCCAGAATGAAATATATATATATATATATATATTTTAATTGAGATCGCACATATAAATATTGTCGAACCTTATGTTATTATTGACTGATGACAGAACGTGACTGTCATATAACCGAATGTACACGATACCTCTCCACAGTGCTTAACGTATCCATGATACGTTAAGATCAAACCACTATACATATTTGTATTGGCAATGAAGCTCGATAATATATTGGCTGCTATGTATTGTTATCGGCAATCAAGCCCGATAACAATACATAGCAACCGATACATTATCGACTGCTATGTATTGTTATCGGCAGTCAATAATATATGTATTGTTATCGGCAGCCAATATCATTTGGTGTGTAATCGTGAATTAAGTTAATGGTTATGTTACGTAGGGTCATGACCCTACGTGGCATAAGCCACGTATGTTCATGACTCTACGTAGACATAACTCTACGTAAGTATATACATATCGATGCTTGTTGTGGGTTATAATCAATCACAACGGTAATTATATATAACAACAAGCACTCAATCTCTTCTGCAATAATTTACTTGTAAATTCTTTGCATTAATATATTTAGTATCTAGACTTAGATACAATCTGAAATATATAAAATTGGACTATTATTATTCTCTATAACTGATCCACATTCCTTAACATGGTATCAAAGCCTCACCAATAGAGAATAATAAAGATAGTAAAATTTTGATTCAGAACTTCAGTCATATATTCAAATTGAAGGAAGGACAATCATGGTGAACAATGTTAGACTGGAGGATACACTCGAAGGTGCTTCCAACTTCATCTCATGGAAAATTCAAATAATTGCAATCCTTCAAGAACTTGAATTGGATTCATATATAGAAGAAGACAAAAGTATGCCTGAAGATGAACCAGAGAAAACAACATGGAAAAGACGCAATAACAAGGCTAAGAAAATAATTATTGACGCTGTTAAAGATCACATTCTTCCAACCATAGCTAGACTATCTACGGCATACGAAGTATTCAAAACCATGCAATCTACATATGAGATCAACAATGCAAGTAGATTGCTTACCTTAAAACAACAACTCATGAACATCAAAATGAATAAAGGAGAAACAATTACATCATATTTTTTGCGAATTTCCGAATTGAGAGATCAACTTTCTACTATTGGAAATAATGTAGATGATATAGAACTATCCCCAATTACCCTGAGAGGGTTACCAATCTCTTGGGAATCTTTTATCCAATGCATTAACGGTCGACCGTCACTACCTAAATTCGATCAACACAAAAACGATTTCACTCAAGAAGAATCTCGACTAATCTCAAGAGGGATAGGTCCAAATAAAGAGGGAGATATTCAAGCACTTCATGCTTCTTCAACCAAAAAGAATTTTAAATGAAAGAGAGGAGATAATAATCAACGTCACAAAAACAGAGATCTCTCAAAGGTACAATGCTACAAATGTGATAAGTTTGGACACACTCACAGGTCCTGTCCGGAAAGAAAGAAAACTCAAGCAACCATAGCTGAAGTCAAAGAAGTGGAAAATCCTCTATTTTTCTTAGCCTTATCAAGTGAACTAAACTCAAATAAAAGCACTTGGACAATTGATAGCGGAGCATCAAGACACATAACCGGGTTTAGAGATCAATTCGAAACTTTTGAAGAACACTCAACTGAAGAGGTCACAATTGGTGACAACTCCACCTATCCCGTGAAAGGAATCGGGACCTGTTCAATTAAATTAAGAACCGGAGCTACATTACAATTAAAAAATGTTCTATTTGTACCAAGAATCAAAAGAAATTTGGTCTCTATTTCAGGTTTATTTGATCAAGGATATCGTGTCACCTTTCATGAAGATAAAGTTCTACTTTGGCCTAGAAATTCCAACATTAAGAATGCTATTTCCATAGGAACAAGAGATGGTAGCTTATACGAACTTTGTAATGATCAAAAACATGCGCTAAATCATGAAGTATCAAATTGTAATGACATTTTGCATAGTGCCCTACCTAAAAGAATCAAATGAAGTATCATATGAAGTTCAAAGAATTTAAAGCATTAGTGGAAAATCAAACCAAAAAATATATAATAAAGACCCTAAAATCAGATAATGGGGGTGAATATATCTCCGAAAGCTTTAAAGAATTTTGCATTTCTGTTGGGATCAAGAGGGAGTGTACAGTACCTTATAATCCTCAACAAAATGGAGTAGCAGAAAGAAAAAAATAGAACTATCATTGAAGCCGCCAAAGCCATGAATCATACATATTTCATTCTGGGCTAAAGCATCAAATACAGTTGTGTACATTCAAAATAGATGTCCTCATTCTATCTTAGAGAATATAACACTTGAAGAAGCATTTACAGGGAATAAATCATACTTAAGCCATCTAAGAATCTATTGAAATCAGTAGAGATGTAAAATTTGAAGAAAACACTACTTATAAAGATGCAGAAGATGATCCAATCATAGAATTAGATGAAGATTACACAATTGAGAATCAGAGGGAGAATATCATAGAAGATCATGAACCTCCGTCATCTAACCTTGAGAATATTGAAGTTCCTAAAAACAAGAAAAGGCCACTATGGGCAAGTTCGATGATTGAGACTATGTGAGCAGAGTATCCTTCCGTAATAGAGGGAATCTGACACTTCGTCAAAGGCAACCTTGGATGAGGAGGTCAAAAGATTAATATCAGTTTCAGAGGGAGTCTGACAGATTATCACAGGCATTCTTGGACGAAAAGCGAAGAAGCCATAACGTGAGCTTCTGAGGGAGCAGCTAGACAACCTGACTTCCCGGGATTGTTGTTTAGAAGGAGAATTTTGAAATACGGTCCTTTGTTAATAATCTCTACTCTATGAGGGAGAAGTTCGAAGTGAAATTTCTTGTAATGCACTCTCCTCTGTGAGAGAGAAGTTTAAGGTGAAAGCTCTTGTTGCACCCTCCAGGAGCAACTATGGGGGATCCACCCTCCGACTTGGTTCATGATGGATATCAAGAGAGTTGCAATATTGCATTTGTGTGTTATGAAAGGTGACGATCTTTCATATGTGTGTAAAGTTGCTATTGTGAGGTGACGACTTTAACAATAGCTTGACATATTATCATGATAGACTACTCTAGCTAGTTGTCTCGGAATGTGTCGAAATTCATGATAACGAATGTATCAAGATTGACTACATTAAGTTGCTGTCCCGTAATGTGCCAGATATTGAATTTATTGTGGTTATCACTAAATCTAGTTCTGAATTGAGTCGGGGATTGTGATAACACTCTTATCAAGATTGACTACACTAAGTTGTTGTCCCGGAATGTGTCGGATATCTTGATATTAAAATTGTGATGTTATTACTTAGTGTTGTAATAATGATTATATCAAGATTGACTACATTAAGTTGCTGTCCCGAAATGTGCCGGATATCTTGATTGTGATGTTATTACTTAGTGTTGTAATAACGATTATATCATGATTGACCCCATTAAGTTGTTGTCCCAGACTGTGCCGGATATCATGATATTGAGATGCTTGACCTATTATCATGACAGACTACATTGAATTGTTGTCCCGAAATGTTTCGGAGGTCATGATGATTCGTATGTCAAGATGGACTATGTATGTCTGAACTTATACCTGTGATATTGGAGACTTCATTGTCATCCTAGGATCAAGGTTATTATCTGATAGACTACATTTAGTTGCTGTCCCAAAGTGTCGGAGATCAGATAATTTTCATTTCTCTGAAATGTAATTCATGTGTAATCAATTCAAATGGGTGTTGTTCAAATCCTCTCTTGCTAAGAGGGAGTGTTGAGAAATAGCTTCATTCGGATTGAAGCATACAAGTGATTGACACATGCATATGCCATATGAAATAAATAAATAAATATGTATATATATTATTTAATTGAGATCACACATATAAATATTGTCGAACCTTATGTTATATTGACTGATGACAGAACGTGACTGTCATATAACCGAATGTACACGATACCTCTCCACAGTGCTTAACGTATCCATGATACGTTAAGATCAAACCACTATACATATTTGTATTGGCAATGAAGCGCGATAATATATCAGCTACTATGTATTGTTATCGGTAGTCAAGCCCGATAACAATACATAGCAACCAATACATTATCGACTCCTATGTATTGTTATCGACAATCAATAATATATGTATTGTTATCGGCAACCAATATCATTTGGTGTGTAATCAGAAATTAAGTTAATGGTTATGTTACGTAGGGTCATGACCCTACGTGGCATAAGCCACGTATGGTCATGACTCTACGTAGACATAACTCTACGTAAGTATATACATATCGATCCTTGATGTGGGTTATAATCAATCACAACGGTAATTATATATCTCAGCAAGCACTCGATCTCCTCTGCATAATTTACTTGTAAATTCTCTGCATTAATAAATTCAGTATCTAGACTTAGATACAATCTGAAATATATAAAATTGGACTATTATTATTCTCTATAATTGATCGACATTCCTTAACATTTGTGACTAATCATCATATGTCACAACGCATCTCCAAGACCTTTTCCAGGTGGGAGTTGTCCGAGGTAATTTAAATATTATTTTTAATTTATTTTTTAATTTCATTTTTGATATGTGACATGCATTTTTTATACCATGTAGGGTTACCAAAACTTGATTTGCATCTCACACAATTATCTTGATATGACTTATCAAGGTGCGAGAGGCCTTGGGTTTTATGGTCATCAATAGCCAATGGAGTTTATGGAGGTAGTCAAGCACAAAAGTAGCCCAAAAGTAAAAGAATTGATCCTAAATGATGAGAGGCGGGGTTTTGAATTTCACTGAGCCCATCATCAACATGCTTAGTATGTTGATTCTGGTCGCCCATGTTTGGGCGTAATTTATGATGGAATGGACTCCATGGTGAAGAACCAAAAAAATATAATATAAGCCAAAGACATGACCCAACAAAAACAATTTTCAAAACTATGCAAAAGATTATTTAATGACTATTGGAAACAGATGACCACCCCCTTACATCTCTAACCATTTGCTCTATCGCCAAAGTATTATAGCGAAGAGAGATTTTCATTGTCAAGGAGGGCGCCACCATAGAGGGATGAAGAGGTTTCTACTCGCTACAAGGCTGCATTTAGAAAGATATTTTTAAATGAAGATATCCAAAGTACTGTCTTGAACAAGTTTTACCACTTCATATCTTCCAAGAATCACGATGTTTCCAGTCTTCAAGACATATATAGGAAATATCCTCATTATTGGTAGTATATACATAGTCAAGGCTCCATGTACATATAACCTCTTGCAATCAAAATTTTCTACCATGTATCTTTTTTTCTCATTTTTCATTTGATGCTATTATGCCATATATTATATTTTATAATTTAGTAATTCATGTTTTGTATTTATAAATTAAATGCAAATTCAACAAGCTGCAAGTTCTTCAGATGGGCAGAATTAGAATAGATACTCCTTTGTCCACTCGATTAAGAACAACCATTTGGGTGAACAAGAAGTTGAGGATTTGGTCTATGTAAACTCCATCCTTTGTCTCTTGTCCCATGAGACACCTAAATACAATGAGGGCATGAAAAGGAATTGGGATCTAAGCCCTGAATGTGCTGATTTAGATGCTAAATTTACACAGCTTGTCATAGTCTCTATAGATGAGGCAGCTTCAACACATGCACAACTAATGGCAGTGGCACTCCAATTGATTATAGTTTAAATGAATTGAACCGAATATTGACCTTGACGCTTGTGATGAAGAAGAATATAACAACAGTTAAATATTGATTGGAAAATATCCCAGAATATATAAAATAATAAAAGCAAATGATAGACAATGATAGATAGGAGATGCAACTTTGAACAATGAACATACAAACATGATTGCTATTACAATATGAAATTGAGTACAATGCTACGAGTTCAAGATGTTTTGCACCTTATCCTTCTAAGTTCAAACGATGATTCCGCATTATGAGTCATAGAATAGATTACATCATTCAGTTTGGACTGAAGGAGCCTCCAATGAATGTCGCAGTCCAACTAGCCACTCCGAAGGAATATGAATCTCAGAAGGTGTGCATATGTCGATGCAAATGATGTCGCTGCTACTCCACAATAGGTGTTGCCTAACACAAGCCACAACAAGATGAATGCTACATGGATGCTGATCTCATAGTATTGGATATTGCCAGTGTATATTAGTATGTTGATCGCAGCGATATGAAGACTATGGATATGGTGATCACAATGATCTGGTGACTACTGATATGTTAATATGCGGATCGCAGTGGTAGTAGTGCTGCACTCATACAAGTATGTGAAATAGTATGTCGATCACATGTGCTGCTATGATAATTCTGATTGCAGACCTTAGATAGTATGTTTGCTGTCCACACAAGGTCTCATCGTAACCAACAGGTTGCAGCCACAGAGATATTGATATTCTGATCATAGTTCTTGATCGCCAATAGTAGGAATGATAACCAATGCTCAGATCCCAGTCAATTTGGTCTCCAAAGGAGACTTCTCCAAATTGATGAAAGCTGATTGGGGAGGGTCTTGCACCTCCAAAAATACATACTCAAATATCTAATTCCAAATTGGAATTACAAGTAATGAGATGAGATGATCAATGCCATTCCAATGCTCCAAATGGCTGATATAAGTATGTGGCCGACCACCTCCCAAATAAGCAAGTCAGGCAATTATAGTAGTGGCACCAATATTTAAATTGGATTATAGGTCTGTGCAAGTAGTGGCACCAAGGACATGCAGCAAAAAAGGATCCCCTGTCATTTACCCTTAATATCTCACAGGGGCAAGGATGAGCTACAAGGAACAAATAGAAATAGGTCCCTATTAGAGGGGAGGGGACATGATAGTCTCCCCTCCGCAAAATTGCTTGCCCACAAGAAATTTCAGATTAGAATGATCCAAAATCTGCTCTCTCCCAAGTAGCATCCTCAACTAGTAAGTCCATCCATTTGACAAGATACTCCTTTATCACACGAAACCTCAACCTCCTCCCTCAGCCTCCTCTCCTTAAAATATTTGATCTCATCTAGTTCCAAGGCAAGCATGCCCTCATCATCAAGTGGCAGAAGCTCCTTCGAAATGGTGACTCACTACCCAAGAGCCCTCTTAGACATGAAACACATTATGTATTCTATTGTTCTCAGGAAGCTCCAGCTCATATACCACCTCACCTATATGCCTAGTCACCTTGTAAGGACCATAGAAGCGGGGTTTTATCTTCTCCGCACCGCTCCTCTTCAAAGAAGCCTACCTAGGGCTATAAATGAAGATAGACCAAATATCCCAAATAAAAACTATGCTCAACCCAGTGTTGATCCACATACATCTTTTGATTTTGGGTCTGCTATAAATTATCCTTAAGAGATCTAAGGATATCTTGACTTTTTTGTAGCCAATCCTTCACCTTGGGTGCCCTACTATCTCCCAATGCCAAATCCACAAATGAAGTAGCCTCGTAGCCATAAAGTGCCTTGTAGAGCATCATCCCAATAGACATATTATAGGTGGTGTTGTAGCAATATTCCCCTAGATGTAGCAAACGAATCCATGCCTTCTACTGCGCTTCCACGTAGCTCCGCAAGTAGCCCTCTACCCACTTATTCACGAATCTTAGTCTGTCCATTTGTCTGAGTTTTGTAACTAGAGCTCAGAGTCAGCTTGGTGTTTTCCATCTAGAAAAGCTCTATCCAAAAAGCACAGAGGAATCTACTCATGCATCTCATCCTCGTTACATTCAACATGTATCCTTTCAGGCTCCATGGTATTAATCTCAGGAGCCTTGACTGTAGCCTTGCCTCCTTTGATGGTAAGCTTCGGGATAACTGGATATTCAAATGTAGAGGTTTCATCCTTTCCTTTGCCCTTGATTTATGACCTTCAGCCAATTGGACCAGCAGGATCAAAGCCTTTGCCTGGCTTAACTTTTATGCACTTGAGACCCCTCCTCTTTAGCCAAATGTTTGTGTTAGCAAGGATGGACTGAAATCTATCCCAGATGGACATGGTCTCCTTCACTGACCATGAAGGCTGCAAAATAGACAAGTCCTCCACATGATGTCTCTCATAGTCCGGATCAAGGATATTTCCGTCATCTTCAACTCCGTCAGGAATCTCTACCAAGTTGAATTCCATTATTTGCTTTATAGTTAACCTGCAGTAATCCAACTTTCTGATATCAACCTTTGTACGCAAATCAATCCAAAGGTCCTCAAGATGATGCACATGCACAAACCGCCTCCTCATCTTGTCATTGAAGCCTGTCCAATCAAAGAAACTCCTAAACATGAACATCTTAAAAGTGATCTCTTGAAGCTCAAATTCCATGTTTTTGGCCTTGGGCACTGTATCCAAGGAGTATCCTCCGATCCTAAGTGGATTACGTGAGGAAATCCCCACTCTAGGCCTGTGCAATGTTGATTGATATGACTGCACTACCATTAGTTGCCTCTCCAACTCCATCAAAATGATCTTGTCTGTGGGGTAACGTGACAAGGTATAGGGTTCACTACGGAAGTAGCCAACTCTGAGATACGTGAAGTTAGGAAATTGCAAAAAGAGGCAACCATACTCACTAACCTTGTTCCAGGCCTCATCAGAAACACACTTCTTAGGAAGCTCCTTATCAAATAGACACATGTAACACCCAAATGAGGCATCCTGCACTCTGCGGTAATGAGCTTGGTTGAGTCTCAGAGTGAGTTGCTCATAATAATCCCACATAGGGACTAGAGATCTATCTCCCTTGGTTGAGAGACCAAAAAATTATCCAAGGGCAGCAGCAATGTATACTAGATAGGAGTTCATATAAAACGTGCAAGTGGTAACCACCTCAGATAGCTGCTCACATAGGATGTCACTGATCATTTCCCCCCAAAATATTTTCTGCTTGGACCTGATTATTATGGAGTTAAATTTGTACATCCAAGGCTAAAAGTTATTGGATTCCTTGAGGCCTGCGATTCTATTGAGCAATGTGACGTGATCATTAATCTCTTCCTTGAATTCTGACCGGTGCACCTCCTTTGGCCATCTTGACAGATTGGGCCTCTTTCTAATCAACCAGTTATCATTGATATACTTGATGCAAGGTTTACCATCTTCATTCCACCTTTCAAGAGCTTTCTCCTTTGTTATATTCATGACTACAAGAGTAGGTGGTACTCTAAAGATACAGTTAATGGTATCAGGATCTACGCTAATGATTGTGTTCCCGTCCTGATCCCATGTAGTTCTGGAAGGGTAATCAAAATTCTTGGCACATGCTACAACAAATTTTGGCTCTAGGGCAGCCACAAGAAAAGTAGCAACTAGAAGAATATAACTTTGTTTGACAAGAAGCATCAAATATTTGGTTGAAGATTCAACCCTTTCAAGAAACTCTCCCATGTTCAAGTGACTGAGCTTTGTATCCCGAATATCTTCAACATATGATGTGACCTAAGAAGGAGAAATGAAATTTTGATACTTGTCATACTGGTACTTCATTTTCTTCTTCTCTTTTCCCTTTGAAGGAACAACTTCTTCTGACATAGCAAGCTTGTGCACGAGAGACACTGTTTCATGGAAATTCCAAAACGTGAGTACATCTTCATGCGATGGATCCATATAAGGCAAAAAACGCATAGATCAGAGGGTATGCAAGTAGGAAAAAGGATTAGGAAGCTTTTGAGCAGCGAAGGACAAAGTATTTCAAGCGAAATTGGCCCTTTAAAAGAGGGAAAAAAACTCAGAAGGGGTTTTTCTGGGAGCAATGCACGTATGCGATCAGCAAGTTTGGAGCAAGGAAATGAAATGAATATGTACATATATACAAAGAGGGAACTTATTGAGTCATAAGTGAGGTTTTTAGGTCCCACTACACATCAACCAGAAAGCTCATAATGCGTATAAACGGGATTTTTAAGTCCATTTACAGCCTTAACAAACAGGGGAAAAGTGCATGCAAAACACTTGGAAAAGTGGGTTTTTAACTTGTATTGCACGAAGGGAAAAACTTGCTCTTTTGAAGTGATTCATTATTTAGAATAGAGTTTTTAATCCGACTGCATATACAAGAAGAATGAAGTTCTTGCATATGCAACTTAGGA
The DNA here is from genome assembly GCA_018584345.1 of Thuja plicata. NCBI lineage: Eukaryota > Viridiplantae > Streptophyta > Pinopsida > Cupressales > Cupressaceae > Thuja > Thuja plicata. The sequence continues at coordinate 2,456,646 of MU224125.1, forward strand.
GAATGATTGAGATGGAAATAGAAGGATCAACACTTAAAAACAAATACAAATCTGAAAATGAAATGAGAGATTTGCATTACCATGAAAAAACAAAAAACAAAAAACAAAAACTTGAAATGAAAGCCCTAGAAATTGCAAGTAAAACTTACCCCTTCCTTGAGAAATGCAAGGAAAACAAATCTTCCAAAATCTGGAGAAAAAACTGAATCAAATCCAAGAGATTTTCGGATTTAGAAGAAGACTTCAAGAATGAAGTTATACAGGCATGAGAATTTGATTAATTCTTCCCACCAAATCAATGCATTTTCATGAATCACTAAAAGATGTGTGACAAATGTCCATAATGGAGTTTCGAAATGCAAGAAAATAGCAACTAGAAAAATCTTTGAAACTTGCAAATCAGAGTTTTTTGCTTGAGTTTGAAATGGAAATGCAATACAATCTGAAAACGGCGCCCTAGAGAGTAAAAACGTGGTTTGAAACCATGGAGACAAGCTGCAAATTAACACTATACCCTTAAATGGGCTTCTTTATTGATGTTGCAGGTTGAAAATGTCTCTTTCTCTCTCCAAAACATGCGAGTTACGCCCTAGACGGGCTTCTTAAGGCACGGTGCAACTTGGAAATGAGTTGCAAATGCATTCAAAGAAATAACGTGCTTTCAAATGAGCCCGTCCACCTTATACGAACATGCAAAAGCTTTCAAAATCGTCGTTCTTGGACTCTAAGAGAAAACGCGACCTTCTATGGTTAAAAATGGACTTTAAAAACCATGTTGCATATGCAAGGAAGATAATCTTCGAAGTCCTGGCTTTTAAAAAGCCAAAACATATTTTGTCTTGCAATGCGTTTGAAAATTACCGTCTAGTTATGTATGAGAGAAGACGCAGCTCACAATGCCCTAGACGTGCTTTAAAAGTCAGATTACATATCATTTTGGGGTCATAACGGGCTTTAGATAAACGATTGCATATGATTACATCTGTTTTAAAACATGCAATGATCTTTAAAATCACCACCTATGAGTAATGCAATGATTTTTAAACGCATATCATATATTTGGCTTTTAAAACATGTAAAACCTCTCAAAATCGCCACCTATGTATAATAACGGGTTGTTTAAGTTCATTTACACAAAGTTTAGAACATGTAATATCATCAAAAATCGCCACCTATGTATAATAGCGATTTTTTAAGACATGTCTTGCATATAAAAATCACCACCATTGGATTAAAAACATGTAATGTCTTTTAAAAACACCACCTTCTCCTTGTTAAAACTAATGACGAGATTTATAGTGTATTTTAAAAGTAAAAACCTTCTTTAAAAATAAAATATGCAATATGACTTAAAAAGTCCACTACACATTAAAACTTTTAATTAAGATTCACACATTCCCTTGCAAACATGTGTGTTGGGGTTTTAATTTCAAATTGCAAGTAAGCGATACTCAAAACATTATGCAAAGGTCAACGAAAAACCCACCTAGACAAGATTTTCAATCAAAGAATGAAGATATGCAGTTGGGCTTAACAAGCCCACCTGCAATCCCTGAATTCTTTAATATCTTGTGATACACAACTCCGATTGAAGCCTAAGATAGCTCGAAACGAGCAGATTTGAAAACGCTACAATCCTAGTGCGAAAACAAAGCATCCACCAATACAAAAAAAATGACTCGAAGGTTGCCCAAGATCAAGTTCTTGTGTCGAGAGAAGAAAAACTCGCCACAGCAAGAAAGAAGGGTGATAAGCTTGACGAAAACCTTCAAAAATGATGTTCAAAAGACATGAAATTAAGAACAATTCAAAGGATAACGAATTGTCTTCATAACACATCAATCAAAACACTAGGAACTCAAAGGAAATACCTACAATCCATCAGAAAATTGTGTAGGGTTGTCCAATTTTGTGATGTCAAAATTGAGGACAACAGTAAGTCAATGGATGTTAGAGAGGGACCCTTAGTATTTCTAGTAAGGCATCCAAATTGACAGTGGGAGCAGTGGGCTAGCCAATGATGAAGTCGGAATCATTAGATATGGTTATTTACAGAGTTATGACATTTAATTATTATTAAAGTGTTACTTTAATAATAATTAATTATTTTAAGGGAATATGATTTTGACTTCATGCGACTTTTTTATAAAATGTCATATGGCTTGAGTGTTTGACATCGAGCATCAAGGTTGACTTTTGGAATTGAGTTTAATAGTTTAAAGCTATGGTCATTTAATTATTAATAAAGTTTTACTTTATTAATAATTCATAAAAGAGCTTATTGTAAGGTTATTAACGTAAGTGGGGGCCAAAGTCATTAATAAAGGACATTATTAATATTGTGTTGATGCCCAAGACCAAGGTATAATTAATTATTATTAAGTCAACCTTGTATTTACAAGCAAGTGAAATTATATCATTAACATGGCTTGAAGGAGAAGTCTCATGGTTCGATTTGATGAAGTTAATATATAAGTCAAAAGAAGGTAAAATTGAACCATATCGTGAATGGATGTTTTTGCTTGTTCTTTGTGAGAAGTCTCCAGTATTTGCCAAGGGTTTCTGCAATTGCTTGGAGGATCGTGAATATTTCGAGGTTCTAGCACTTTGAGTCGGTGAAAGACCCAATGATATTGTGCAATTGGAAGATGGTTTCAAACAGAAGCCATTAATGAGCTTAAATTCTGTAAGAACCCCCTATAGTTCTAACCCTGACAAACACTAAATTGTTTCAATTTTGGATGTGTGACAATTTGACAAACACCTTGCATGCAAGCTCTGATACCACTGTAAGAACCCACTGCAGGTTCTAACTCTACCAGACCACTAATTTGCTATGCAAATGGTATATATAACTGATTTTTGAAATAAATATGCAATTCTTTGAATTTTTATAAAGTGTTGTCAGGCAAGATAATAACTTTGCATTGTAAAAATTATGAAACTAATTTCCAAAGCATTGAACCTGATGTTTTTCTTATTAAGTGAAATCGTATCAGAGCAACCAGAATCGCCATGAAATTGTCGGAATCGCCGGTTTGGCGATTCGATTCATCATGGCTGATTTTTTTGGAGCCGGTGAATCAGATTGCCGATTTTTTGGCATGAATTGCCGATTCAGACGATTCATGCAAAAAATCGCCTGAATCACTTTCGTGAACTGGCATGAATCGGTCGCGCGGCTTCAAGTGAAGTCAAGTCAAAAAAATTAAAAAACACATTTTTTTTAATCTTTTTTTTTTGTCTTTCCTCTTTGTTATAGCCCTAAAGGGTCTTCTAATTTCTTAGCATGAGTAGAAGAGAGGAAAACTGAGAGAAAAGAAGAGAAGAGAAACCACAAGTTTGCAACCATCAAGAAGGAAGAACACCAAAGAGATCAAAAATCCATTTGGGGAGGCCATAAGCTTACATTGGGAGCATTAAGGAGTCAATAACAACACTCCTCAACTCATTTGCAAGAGGTAGGTGTTGATTTTTTTTTGTATGTTAGTGTATTATTCATTTTTTGTTAAATTTTTTTAGTTTTCATTTGCAAATCTTGAATTTTTTTAGTTTTACTAAATTGCAAAGTAGGTTTTGTTGTTTTGTTTATTAGTTTCAAACTTTGAGGTTTTATTTGAATTTTCTTAATTGCAGCAGCCTTAAATTTCATTTTCCACAATGGGTAAAAAAGATGAATGTTGGAAATATACTGAAGACTTTCCTGGAAGAACAAAATTTCAAAGAAAATGTATGTTTTGTAAAGGTATAAATTCTGGGGGTATTTATAGATTCAAATACCACATTGCTGCCATACCTGGACATGATATCACAGTTTGCACGAAACAAACTGTTGAGGCAAAACACACTTGTTTAGTGGCATTAGAAAAATTTGAACAAGACAAAATAAATAAAAAAAGGCAACTTGAAAGGTTAAGGGCTATTGGCTCCCATGCTCCCACAGCCGCATCTGCATCTGCATCTGAGTCCGCATCCATAGGTTGTGTTGGAGAGGGTTCTTCCAGGCCTCCTTTACATCCTAGTGCTAGTGTTTGTGCCAGTGTTGATGCTAGTGCTAGTCGTTCTTATACTGACATTGAGTCCAGTCGCCTATTGCAGCCTAGAGTGCGGAAGAACAGATTGGATAGTTACTTTGTGCCCCGCACTACTCCTGGCTCACAACCCACGCTTGAGGGCATGGGTTTGAACAAGGAGATTCATGATGCTGCCAGAAAAGAAATTTGCAA
>MU224125.1:2461280-2501333 GCA_018584345.1 Thuja plicata
TGGAGGTGATTTATCATTCTACTTTCCTACATGCATTGTGAATTGTGAATCGTGATTGAATAATTTAAATTTTGATTTGTTGATGATCCATGATAATTCATTGTTTTGTAGGATATACCATGTTCCTCAAATCTATTGATGCTTCCGCTCATATAAAAAACGCTACATACTTATGTGAGGATATTGAGGAAGTCATAGCAGAGGTGGGGGAAGAAAATGTGGTGCAGGTGGTGACGGATAATGTAGCAACTTATGTTGCTGCAGGTAAACTTTTAACTTTTCAAGTTTTGAAAATAAATTTATTTGAACTTTTCTAATTCTAAGTTTCCTAACATGTTTGAATTTCTAATTAATTTAAAATTGTTGTAGGTAAACTTTTGATGGAGAGGCATCCCACCATATTTTGGTCTCCTTGTGTGGCACATTGCCTTGAGCTCATGTTGGAGGAAATTGGCAAGCTTGGGTGGGTCAAATCATGCGTAGAAAGGACCAAAAGTATATGCAAGTTTATCTACAATCATGCATTCGTCCTTAGCACAATGCGGGACTACACAAGAGGCAGGGAGTTAGCTCATCCAGGCATCACGAGGTTTGCCTCGAATTTCATCACACTACAGTCCTTGTTGACATCAAAGGCAGAACTGAGGAGAATGTTTGTTGGCCGGGAGTAGACTACATCTTCCTATGCTACGACCACTGCAGGGGTAGATGTGGCGAATTGCATCTTTGATGAGGATAGTTTTTGGAAACTTGCTAAAGAAATCCTTTAGGTAAATTTCTTACAATTTAACATTTAGGATTTATTATTTAATTGTTCAATGATTTAGTTATACTTTTAGTTTTATATTTAAGTTTTGACTCATGTTTTTTTTACATTATATGCAGGTCATTGAGCCCCTCGCATCTCTCCTACGAACTGCTAATGGGGAGAAGCCCTCTATGGGCTACATATATGAGGGCATGGATAGGGCCAAGGAGGCCATTAGAGCCCAGTATACAGGAGTGCAGAAGAAGTATGCCCCTATTTGGGAGATCATTGATAGGAGATGGCAGAATTAGCTCCACCGACCCATCCATGCAGCAACTTATTATCTAAATCCAGCATTCCGTTTCCATCTTGACTTCAAGGCGGATGAGGAAGTTTTCACCGGTCTATATACAGTGATTCAGAGGTTGAGTAGTGATGAGGATAGCACAGCTGCAACCATTGAGCTAGAAAAATTCAATAATAAAGAAGGGCCAATATTCTCTGGCAGGATGGCCATAGATGCTCGGACAACAATATAGCCAGGTAAAAATAATATATTCTTGAATCTTAAGTTTATGACTTATAAGTTGTGCATTTTAATTTTTGATTTTGTAATTTTAAAGTTGTAAATGAGACTAATTTTTTTTTTCCCCTTATTTCAGATAGATGGTGGCAAATGTTTGGGTCCACAACCCCAAAACTTCGGAAAATTGCCATCCAGATTTTGAGTTAGCCAAGCAGCGCTTCAAGATGTGAGAGCGGTTGGTCTATGTTCGAGCATATCCACTCAAAGAGGAGAAATAGGTTGTCTGTGCAGAGGTTGAATGATCCTGTCTTTGTTCATTACAACCTCCGTCTTAGGATCAGAAAGATTTTGGGCGCCGATTCCTCTCCAATCATTCTGGAGGAGATTGATCCAGAATCAGAGTGTCCCACTGAGGCTGTGGATCCGGCTTTCACTGAGGCAGACCATGAGTGGGTTGACCAGGTAGATAGAAAGGCTGAGGCTATGGTTGTGGCCATTGCAGAGGAGGCGGCTAGAGCACATTCAGACACTGGCAAACTCACACGCGCACGCACCGACACAGACGGTAGTGATGTTGTTCGTGAGCCCATCTTACATGCAAGGGCTATGGCTCAACAGTCCTCTAGGACCTACTTAGACGCCTTTGTAGAGGGAACCAAGAGACAGGATACTTAGAGGTTGAGGCTGCGGCTGAGCTTGAGGATGATGATGAGGATTGAGCTAGAGCCTTGTTTTTTCATTTTGTTTACAGATTGTCAGATACTGATAGACATACGCTTCATGGATCTTCTTACATACATTTATAATTTGATGTCTTATGGATCTTCATCTTACATAATACATACATTCTATGATTTGACTCATTATGATCCTATGATTTCTATTTACTTTAGCTACAATTTACATTTTAGGTGTAACGTATGTGATGGATTTATCATTTATGTTCCTTGTTTATGTATGTTAGCTTCTATTTGATGATGTTATAGTGTGTTCAAGTTATATTCAATAAAGGGTGCATGAAATAAGTTTTAAATTCTTAAAACCTCTAAATTTTAAGGGTTTTTTAAATTTGTTGATTCATGGCCGATTCGTGATTCGCTTCAGCCTTGCCGATTCTGATCCTATTCTGATTCTCGTTACTTTGAATCATATACAATGCAAGAGGAAATCATTTATTAAATTCTGAAATTGAATTGCAGCTGATAAAAACCATGCAATAGATCGCGGCTTGAGATATTGTCACAAATTAATTGCATCTCTGTCTGAAAATTAATATCCATTGACTCCAATGAAGAAATGAGCGAATGACATTTCAAAACCCTCAAACATGCCCTCTAGAACACTGACGTCACCTTCTAGTGACTCGCGTGGCTTCCTTAAACCCTGTGGCTGCCTTTAATATATGTATAAAGTTATACATACTTACATATAGACACACACAAAAAATGGGATCAAAAACTTTTTGTTTTTTTGTTTTTTTAAATTAGAGTAGGGTTTTGTTGGGGTCAAGGGGTAGAATTTTTCCACCGAGCCCAATGGCCTTTGAGACCACACTAACCTTCATGGCACATACTGTTTTTCATAACTTTATTATTATGTTTGTCCAACACCAAATCCTAAATATTTCTAACCAACTCTTTATTCTTTAGAGAACTTAACAGTGAAGCCGGGGAATCTGACCGGTCCAAATAATGAGGACTGCACAGTTGAAGACAGCAATATCATCATTCTTGAATCTTTAATTTATTTTCTTCTTTGGTTTTGGAAACTTCTTACAGCAGTGAGCAGAAACTCACAAACATTTATGGAAATTTGATAACATCCAGCACCACCCCACCCTCACCACTTCCTCCACACTCTACTAAGCCCAAGGTGTTAGTGAGCACATATTAAGAAATATAAGATTAGAGAATGTACATCCACGAAAATAAAAACAGTATCAGCTGCTTTAACGGTCTATTTGGCCTTCAAAACGATGTAAATATTCCATCTTTCTTCCAAGGTCAACCATTTGTGCATACCATCATGTTGTCCATTGTTCAAAGCTTTGGTACAAATTAAAATCATTATCATAAGATTGAGGAACTTTGTTAATGAATGGATGCCAGGCGTCCCTTGGCTGCCCCAGGACATCGAGAAATCCCCCAATGTCGCTATGAGTGGAGATGGGTCCAAGACAATCCCTTCTTTTCCAGAGATGTCTTGGGTACTCCCCCTGCAGGCAGCAGCGAGAGAGAAGCAGGGGATGTTTCATCCCCATCCCTGTAAAATCTCATTTTCTGGTGAAGGATGCATTGGCACAGAACACTGCTAATATATAAATGTAACTTACAAATAGTTTTATGAGCACTTAAATTTTTCATTGGTTTATGAGGACCTAGCAGGCATACTTCCTAGAACTGTAATCGTGTGTCAAACTGACGAATTTTGGCACATTTCCCATTTTGTGAAAAAGCACCGATCTTGTTTATATTTTTAAAGAATCATCTCCAAGGTGATGCCAGCTACATGTCCAAGAATGTACACCTCAAGGGAAAAGATGTCAGTGCATGAAGCTATGCTGATGATCAATTAACAAAGGATTTATCAGAAAACTATTTCCTTCGTAGTTTTTAGTTCCTTAGTTCAAAACAATACAAGATGCTATTGATATTATACTGCTTTCAAAGGTCAATCATGAAATTTCTATTTATAGTCTCAATTCAAAGGAAAAAGAATCCCCCAGAAGCATGCAGCAAGAATAACAAAGTAGGGATACTCATCATGCAGAGAATTATGGTAAAGAATTCGAGTTGTTCATATTATATCCCAAAAAACTTGAAACATTAACATGTTGAACGTACCCAAAGCTATTATAACTTTAACCAAATGTTCCAAGACATCTATGTACTAACACTACAATATGTTTGAAAAGAGGTTACATTGCATTACAAACATCAATAAAATTGATTATGTGATGTTTTAAAAAATAGTGACCAGTTTACAGTAGAGCTACCTTCCTAGATTCTAAAGATGGCATTCATGCCTGAAACAGATTCTGATAACCAGTACACAACAAAGAAGGCACAAGTACAAGTGAATAAAAAAATTAAATTTCTATAAATGCACAGCAATTCTCCAGCAAAAAGGTACTGCATATTTTTTAGGTCTTTCTGACATGGAAGGATTTTTTACACAGAAACAATCAGTTTGGTGGATACATAAAGTCTAAGCAAAAACATCTCAAAAAGCATAAATAATAGGAGTTACCATCAACTTACCCTTTCAAAGGGGGCACATCTTCCCATATTTGAGGTGTTTCATCCTTATTCTTGCAGATCTGCATTATAAGAAAGGTTTTGATATTTAATCTCAAACAGAAAGTATTTGAAAAAAGATATGAGCATGCAAAGGCCAAGAAAAGATTTCTTATTATTGATCAAGAAGAAATGCTTACTTGGAGACCTGACACATCATCTGTTGCTAGTAGAGTTATCAATCCATAATCCGTATGAGCACCAGCACCATATATGCCCAGCTCTGGGTTGGATGCTTCGCCTGTGAAGGGTTGATAACCTATAGTCATAACTCATAACAAAAACACATTTGTTTCCCAGTGTACTGAATCCTGACAGCCCATCTCAATTCATAAGAACAAGAGTCAAAGAGAACCTACCAGCATAATGTAATAGACGCAGAACAGCAATTGGTTCATCAAGCATCCCTGGCTCATTAAAGAAATTCACATCCAGGTTCAATGCCAATGCTATAAGCTTCGCTACCTTTCTTCCAACGTCTCTGCAATAACAAGGACCATCCACAACAGATTAAAAACCAATTCAATTTAGACAAAACTAAAAGGATGAGGTGCGACAATGATAAATATATTTAGCATAACATGATTCTCAGATTTACCATCAATTATTCCAGATAAAATCAAGATTTTATATGTAGCTCAATTTGTGAAGTGCTTGTGCTCTCAACACGATATTAAAAAGCAAGTGCAAGCAATTGCAAGAAGATTTTCTAAGTTACATAAATTCCCCCCTGCTCTTCTCAATTCATTGTGATGTCCTTGGCCCATGAAGGCTGGACCCTGTTTGACTGGGAACTTCAACTCTTGCTTGATGGTTGAAATAGTTCTGTGCACAATTGCCCTAAGTCATCGTGATTGATGTGTCTTTAGATGTTTAGGATGAATCAATCACTCTATCTGTCTTCCCTATGGCATATTGGGAGGCCTAAAGGTCCTTAAGCTTACTCTCACCAATGTCCTTGTCCCTCCAAAAGCAATAGATAAATGGATATCTAGTCAAAATCATTGGTTTTGCTTCCTATTGGTGTATGTTGGATCCTTCTACTCCAAAAAATTAGGATGAGTGAGCATGTAGTAACTCGTGTACTTTGTGTTGTTTATCTCTAACGACAACATTGAATGATGAGGACCTTGTTATTTTGTTCTTTTGGATGAACAAAATCTTCATGCTTCTTCGACTTGGATTCTTTCTCCTTCCATTTGCTAACAATGAGAAAGTGCTTCTCACCTAGCATCAGGGTGATTAGATTGGCACAAATCAAACATAACCCACTTCAACAAAAAGTGGTGATCTAAGTAGATGTGTCATGATTGGTTCTTTTCTCTAGAAAGAAAGTGATTCTATTCAATTCCATTGATCTTCAATCAAGCTACTTTGGGATAGAGGCCATTCCACTCCGTAGGGTTTGAAAGGCCCTCATTCTAGTTATTTGATGCACCCAACCTAACAAGCCATTGTACAATTCTTGTGTATAGGACCAACAAGTTGAAAATGTTAAATAATTAGCAAAGCCAAACCAATTTCAATAAATATGGGTATTGGACCCATTGTACAAACATATCTATCATAGCCAGGGGAGGCAGCCCAAAGCCATATAGTTACCATGCACTAGCCAAACAATTATTACAAACAAGTGGCCTGCAGTTATTTATTCTAGATGAATGGTTGTACACTTATCACTACAAGCAGCCATGAAATTACTAACATTCTTTGGATACATATCAATGTACTAATGAGATAAGGATAAAATCTGCTTGTAAATATCAATGGTACGAAAGCGAAAAGGTTAGAGAAACTCTCCCACCCATTGTACAAACATATCTATCATAGCCAGGGGAGGCAGCCCAAAGCCATATAGTTACTATGCACTAGCCAAACAATTATTACAAACAAGTGGCCTGCAGTTATTGACTGACATTCTAGATGAATGGTTGTACACTTATCACTACAAGCAGCCATGCAATTACTAACATTCTTTGGATACATATCAATGTGCTAATGAGATAAGGATACAATCTGCTTGTAAATATCAATGGTACGAAAGCGAAAAGGTTAGAGAAACTCCCCCACCCAGGAAATCTGAGTTCGATCAATTGTACAACACACATCTCATATAGCCAAAGTAGACAATCGCCAAGAGAGCCCCTCCAAAGACATATAGTTACTATGGACTATCCATACAATTAATACAAACAAGTGACCATTTATTACTGATTAACATTCAAGATGAGTGGTTGTATAATTACTACTGATGAGTGGCCATGTAATTATCAACATTCTTTGAATACATATTGATGTACTAATGAAGGGAAAGACAGCCCACTTGTCAATATCAATAGCATGAAAGAGAAATGGTTGGATAATCTCCCCCAACCCAAGAATTATAATTGGCCCTACCTCTACCATTTTGTGCTAGAGGATAATGCGAATCATTTGATGTTACTAAATGCATTCCTTCTTGTTCGGAGCCATGGCCACTAGAGTAATATTAGGATTTCTAGGAGGGGAAAATAAGAGAAATTAACGAAGTGTGTGAGCACAATAGCATCCATAAAGGTTAATCATCTTTCGATGCATGATTGATACTAACAATTTGTAAACAATTGTGATGTCTCTAACTCAAGCCATGAGGCTTAAAAATGAATTGGCTGTCTTTTCCTTTGATTACCCAAGTGGAAGAGGAGGTACAGCATAATTGGGTAAGTGTGGAACCTTTGGCTTGTATTCTATTCTATTCTTAACTTGTGCTCATGTCTTTTTATTCAACTTAAGTGAGCTCAGGTGATTTTAAGTTGTGGGGACATCTATTTATTCAACTTATGTGACTCCTAGCCTAGAGACTTAAGTTGTCCCCCTTTTTAAGTTTAATGACTTAAGTGGCATGTACTCTAAGTGATTTTAATAAGCATTTGCCAAAAAGGCTAAGGGGACATGGGATTTCAAGGAGCCAATTGACTCATTTCTAGGGATTTTACGTGGAGCATTGGATTGAGTTCAAGGGATTAGGTTGAATCATCCTTTTGGGAGTCATTACGTAACATTTAAGGGTTTTTTGGAGCTCATCATGTTATCAGTTTTATATCTATTGCTGTTGCAATCTTTGGCTTGAGGTCTGAAACCCTTGAGTATCCTTGGTTTTAGAGAGACATATGGGCTCCCCCTAGTCAGAAGGGTGTGTTTCTTTGGAAGGACTTTGGTCCATGATGCCCTGGCACATCATTTTCGGAGCTAGAATTCTCTATCAGGTTTGGAGGCCAATTTGGAGGTGAGATTCAGAGCTACAAGTTCAGATTTGGATCATCTAAAACAATTTATCTTCATATTTCTGAGCATCATTGAAGATAGCAACAAAAGGGACAAGTGGAACAGACCTACCGCTGGTTTTCTGGGAGTTTAGGCAAGGATGGGTAAGCTTGAAGATATTTGTGAGGTACTTGTGTGTAAATCTACATACTTTTAAGCATCTTCATCTCAAACAAAAAAAATGTAAACCATATCTTAAATTTCTGGGCAGAATTAGAGTGCTTTCCTATAACTTTTCTATACTCAGAAATTTATTTATATTAACAGAAAAATCAGATCAATAATCTGAATATAAATCTGAGTTTGTTGAAGGATTTATTACCTACAAATAAAATTCTAGAATTTTTTGTGCCCTGTTTTTTGAGATATTGTTGTTTTTCTAGTATCCCTATTTGGGGATATTATAGTGGTATAAGAACTGCAAGTCTTGGCAACCTGTTTGGGTTGATTGTATGCATGGAAAGGGTGGTCGTAACCTGGAAAAACAGAAGGAAATAATGGTTAGCGGTGATCAACCACCATCAACAAGTGAAGAGGGGGCAAAACAAATGTTTGCATAAACGCCAAGACAGTTACAGGACACCAATCTTTATTTGAGTCAGACGGCTCATAACATAACAAATGGAATAAATCCAGTACATGTGGAGAGAGAGGAAAGTAGAAAAGCTACAAAAAACAATAAACACTCTACTAGCAAATCTTCGAGTTCATCACAATCTAGACCTTTCATCCCTACCTCTATACAAGAGGATGAACCTATAGTGTAATGTCCCAAGTACTAAAAATGGACAGAAAACACAAATTGACACAAAATTTGCAATTCAATAATTAGATATCAGAACAGTATATAACAGAAAATGGCGATATCTTCAAATGGCTCGCCTTTGAACGATTAGTATCCACGTTGGAAAGTGCAAATACAGATCGATGAGCTAATGTTTACAATACGCAACAAAGATGAGGATGCAGATCGCAACAATGTCTGCGATATAAGGAGATGAAAGTAATCCAACAGTATTGGCCACCCAATCTGATAAAAGCGATTCTGATGCCCAATGATATTATTCATCAAACAATGGCAATCCATTGCAGAGGACTATTATGTCTTTGCAATCCATAATGTCTATAATTTGGCTCAGAGACAATAGGATTGCATCTGATATGATTGGTCTGTGAAGTCAAATCCAAAGATGGTATACAGATTGCGATTTGTATATGCTACTATCGATGATATCGTGAGTTTCGCCTATGATTGATCCCTGACCTCCGAGCTTGATCAATGAATGCAATGGTGTTGCTGTTGCATAGTTGAATATCACCTATGTCAAAGGAATGTTCAATTCCCAATTGTTGCTGAATAATATTGCGTTGTGTGTATGCCAGCATGAGAATGGCTCTCCAGATTTGATCAGATATTAATGTTATCACTAAGCAATAATCGAATTCTGAATGAAATATTCTATTCTGTTATGATCACTGCGGTGGGAGCCTATGAATGATATCACGCTACCTCTATGTATTCCTTACTTGATAAACAATATGCAATTGTTGGGTGCTTACCTGATCAAGAACTCCAATAAGATATTGTTGTGATTTTGCAAATCTAAACAAGTGGTTTCTCAATGGGATCGCAATGAACTATGAGAACTTGCAATGATGTTCATCTCTAAAAATTGTTGGTGGGAAGTCTCTATGATCGAATGCTGAATCTTACAATGAGGTTTCTCTTCAAGGTATTGTTGATGATGATCTGAAGAAACGATCATTCCAGTTAGTCCAATAAGATCACGAAGTGACTTCACCTCATTGGAGAAACTAGCAAACTAGGGAGGATCTATCACCTTCGAAATTGTGCTCCAATGCTTAATTCCTCAATCGGAATTGTAGACACAAGAATTGATATGATATGAATGATGATAATGAGCAACCAAAAGAATTAATTTTTCAAGGCTAGATCCTAAATCTCAAATGAGGCGGTCTCAAAAGTGCACAAACCAAATCAAAAACATAAAAAATAAATCCTAATTAAGCATGGAGGCACACTAGTGCGTCCCCTTGATTAGGCCCCCATGTGGGACAATTAACTTCCCAGGGATCATAAGAGTTAATTGCACAATAGAATACATTAGGCCTAAAGAGGGGACATTATAGTTTCCCCTTCCTTGAATTGCTTTCCCTCTAGCAATCACAAACTCAAATGCTCCAGAATCTGCTTTCTCTCCTAGGTACATCCTCAACTAGCAAATCCTTCCAACGGACTAGGTACCGTTAGATGCCTAACAGGAATTGTATTGTTTAATATAATGCCACAACAATCATTCAATGGTAGTGCACAGATATAAATCATGAATGACATAACTGTGAAGGCTTAAAATTTGCACCCTGTTAAACTATACAAGTTTAACAATTTTGCCTAACATGGGATTCATTTCTGCATGTGGGAAATGCATAACTGGAAATGAAACCTCTGGATTCTAGGCCGGCTCCTATTGGATAATCACCTATAACTCCTCAAAACTAACTTAAACTTTGACGGAAAAGAGATAGAAATTACTGAAATGAACTTGTAAACTGAAACTAAACTTAAGGAAACTAGGTGATTCACCAAAGAGTAAGAGAACTAAGTTGATAATGATGGATTCTGAAAACAGTAAACTCTACCTCAACGAATAAAACACTTTTGTTCTATATAGGTCTCCATAAATATTTCATAAAGAGGTCCTTAACAGAATTAATCAAGGAAGGAAAATCTTCACAAGAAAACCCTATGAATTCTTTAGACACAAATTACAACCTGCAAACAAAAATATATTCCTGCAACAAGGTAATAGCTGAGACAGAAAATAACAAGGAGTGATCAACTCATTTACTATTCTTATCAATCATGCACTTGACACAAAGTCACAAAAAGAAAGAAGGCTTGAACTTCAATAGAATACTGCTGCTCCAAAGTGCTGTCACTATATATTCAGTCTCCAAAATGACTTACAAACTTCTGCATAAAACTGCTAAGGACAAGAGAATGTCACAAAAGCCCTCATTTGCATAATCAGAACTAACTCCAATAATGAGTGCTCAAGAGTCGAAGTACCCAACCCCTTGAGTCGGATGCAACAATAAAGCCCACAAAATAGGACTCAAACTCCCAATAAATGACCTTAAAAACCTCCTTGAAGTGCTCAATCCGACCCCCTAAAACTTCTCCATGATCAACAAGTTCAAACTGACTTGCTCCACTTGACGCCACCTAACCCTTAGTCCAATAAAGACTTTGACCTATTCCCCTAGGAACTATTATTGCATTTTAAAATTTATTAATAATTAATTGATTTATAATACATCAATTAATTAATAATAATTACATAGAGGAATTAATACATAATGGAATCACCTAAAAATTAACCTGCTCCACCTTAAATCTTACAAACCAATAACCTAAAAAGGTCGGCTTAAGGCTTGGGCATACATATTAATATGTTAAAACATTAATAAAAATATATGCATGAGATAAAAAACCCGCCCCCAAACCGTGGACTTGAAATGTTTCTTTAGAATGTGGTTTTGTATAATATAAAGCTAAAAATTAACTCATTCTTTCATTCAAAACTTTTGGAATGAGTTCGAAGCTTTGGAGAAGAAAATGAGGGTTTGGAAAACCCTATCAGCAGGCCGCCATTTGAGCACTTCTGGAGATTTATTGTGCATTTCCTTGGCTCGAGCTTGCCAAATGGTAAGATCTAAAGTTTTATCTAACTGAGGGCCGCCATGGTCTTTGATGTTGTAGCTATTTGGTTTTATTTCTCCACGGGTTTTGAGCTGGTTATTAGCTGGCAGCATTCTGGGTTGTGTTAGAGCCATGGTCGCTGGAGGAAGAAAACATGAGCCGCCAAGGGTTTGAAAGATATTGAATGGCGCATGGCTATAACATGGAGCCTTGTACATGTATCTTGAAGCTTGAAATCTTCAAAACTTACCTTGTTTCAAAAGCCGTAACTGTCATTGTGTGCACCATTTTTATTGTTTTATTCTCTAACCTTTGTGTAGCTCTGCCAATAAATGACCTTGAAAATCTGTACCTACTGCTGTTTCATTGAGTGTGCCATCGCTGGTGAGATTATGGTTGCTTATGCTGTTAAGATTTCTTGAAAAAACTTCATCTGGGTATGAATAAAACTTATAAAACTGCCCAGAAAAATTTACTGCTACTACAAATACTATTTTGAATCCACCATTCCAGGGCTCCTGTTCTGAAAGTGTCCACTTATTGAAAAATTTATCTTTCTTTATGCTGCAGTTATACTAAAAAGACTGTTGTTCTGTTGAATTCATCTATTGAAAACTTTACTCCAGCCATGAACAATACTGGAAGAAAACATTTACTGTCTCATTGAATTCATTTGTCATTTGTTGCTGAAAGAAAGAAAAATTGTTAATATGTTGAACCCATTATATGAGCTTTTGTTGTGACTGCTGTTAACTCCATTTTATTAGCCAATCTGCATCCTTTCCTTGTGCTGTAGACTTCTTTTGTCCACTGTTATAATCTGAAACCCTGCAAATCATCACCTGAATATTTTCTGAAACTAGTTCAAGTTGTCTTGAAAACATTTGATCCTAAGCATATGCATTCTTCAGACGGTAATGATACTGAACACCATGCTTGAAAACACACTTTCTTTGTTGAGATCTTGATACCATAACTCTGTGTGCAAGTCAAACTGATACAAAATCTTTATTGGAAAATTGGACTATTTTTCATGATAGGGTAAGTACGGGATAAGGTCACCTGTACTTATTTTAGCATGAAAAATAGATGCTTTGCAAATTAAGTTACAGTTCTGAAATTTATTCAAAAAAAGAATTCTGGAATCTGAAACAAAAGGTTTGAAATAATGTAAATGTCCCTTTAATGCTTCAAATTTGCATTCAAAATACAATAAAAAGTTCCATGAGAGACACACGACCCTTTAATACTGTATTCCCATTCCCTAACTGATCTGATACCTGTTGATCAATGATACGCTGAGATCAAACCCTTGCGGGAGCCACACATTACGTCCACGTGACAATGATCATTTCACTGCACAGGAAACAAACTCATTAGCATAAACACTTCTTTCTCACAAGCACTGAGGGTATTCTGATGTTTCCTTTTCAGATTTAGGACAGCGTTAAAACTGTAGCATAGGCATAGAGTAAATTTAAGGTAACCAGTCATTGCTTAGATCCGTATTGGGATCTAACATCATTGTTTTCAATCTTGCAAGATTCAAGAGCTTGCTAGGAGATTCGCAAAGACGGAATAGACTCAGGACCAGCAACCATTCATGACCAATCAAAGCAACAGGCAATGACTGGTTATCCTTGACCTATTTCTCTCTCTTATTCTGTCTTTTAATTTTGTTTTAAGTTTGTAGGAGAAATAGTAGGCTACACTCACGGCTTGTGTGAGGCATTTAATTTGAATTGATCTTAAATACATGTAGCTATGTTCTCAAATGAGTGAACTCAAAAAATTGTAATTTATCACTATTCAATGCAAATGAAATGATTCTTTTCAGAATTTCACAATGTATTTTATCTTTGTTGTTTGCATACCAATAAATGAGGTCAATTGATTCAAAATGTACCTTTCGTAGCAAAATTGCTAGGGTAATGAAATTTTGATAACATTTTGGCGACCTTTGTTGTATGTATGCCTGCTATACATGGAACCAGTGGCCTTAAACATCCATTGGGCAGTGGGTCAAGTAGCACAATACTCAAATTGGGAGGACAGGTGGCTGGTAATTATCAATGTAGGATAGGATTTTGATTGCAGATTTATGGCTTGTGATAGAACAGCTCCCCTACCCCAAGGAATAGGTGCGTACTTCAAAATGTTGTAAAATATTGATTATTACCAGCCATCTGTCAATTTCTAAAAAACTACACGAAAGCCTGTGTTTGAAAACACTTAGGGAAAGCAGGACAACTAACTAAAATCCTCAGCAGAAACATTTTTAACAGCATTTTGGTATATATCATGATGCCTATGTATGAATGTTGTATAGCACATGTGACAGTTGAGAAAACCTCCTGCATGTGTGATATAGAATTTTGATATGTAGACACCCTAATATGTATGAATGTGTTGTTAAGAGTGTTCCCCACTAAAGACTAACAACTAACAAGGGAAACAACACCTAGAAAAGGAAAACCTCAAAGCAAATGGTGCAGTACCACCTTATTCAGAAACTCTACTAGAGCTTACAAAGTAGGACATACCTCAAAACAGCGCTTGAGGTGAATACCATTAACTGATATTGGCAACTCCTTTTCTTCAAGCGAAGACAGTTGAAAAGCATTCTGTCCCTTGCGCTCAACTATCACAAACAGGCCTCCCCAAAATGAATCAAATTTAGTGTGCTTGCCCGGTCTTCTCTTTAGTTCATCCCACTTGAGGACAACATCTCCCACATTGAAATCCCTCAATCTTGCTTTCTTGTCAAAGCTCCTTTTGACTTGCAACTGCTGAAAGTCCATAGTTTGCATTGCCTTTTTCCTGCTTTCTTCCAATTCCATCAGCTGTGCGTAATGCACATGCATAGGATCTGCTTCTTCAAAAAGAACCAGCTGAGTGGCAAGATCAAGCGTCGACAGCTCTGTTTCAATAGACAATCTAGCCCCTTTCCCATATACCAACATGTAAAGTGAGTTCTCGATAATTTGCTTTGGAGTGATCCGGTCTACCCATAGGTCAGCCTTCAAATTGGAGTGCCAATCACGCTGGTTTTCCTGCAAGGTCCTCTTCGAAATTCTGATTAAATTTTTATTCGTACTCTGCAAGTCCATTTCCCTGAGGATAGCAGTTTGAACTATTACTGAGATATATTCCATGTTTAACTACCCAATCAGTCACCCTTAGTCCAATAAAGGCAAGTGCATTATCTGAGATTATGGAGTCAAAAACTCCAAATCTGTTAACAATATCATCATAAAAATTTAGGACAGCTATCTCATTTGCATCTTTTAGTGTTGAAGCTTCTGTCCAGCGAGTGAAATAATCAGTTGCGGTGATTATCCACTTGTGTCCCGCACTTGACGGAGGGTTGATAGGACCCATGAAGTCAACAACCCACTTTTGAAAAGCTTGTTCTGTCTTAGTTGGCCGCAAAGGCAAAGCTGGCAGCCTTTCTTTCACTACAAACATGGCGCATTTCAGGCATTTCCTTGCATATGCATAGCTGTCCTTGAAAATATCTGGCCAATAATAACCAGCCCTCAAAATTTTGTATGCAGTAGTCCTGGGAGAGAAATGACCTCCTGAATGACCATCATGGAACTCATGCAAAATATCTGCAATCCGATCTGAATTGATACATCTGAGAAGGACACCACTGTGATCCTTTCTGTACAAAACATCATTAATTAAGATAAAAGGAACTGATTGTAATCGATAATACCTTCTTTTTGCCTTGTCCAAATTTGTTGGACACTCACTGGTCTTCAAAAAATGAACCATATCATGCAACCAGCTCACTGCCCTATCATCTGCAGCTGCCATACCAAGCACTAAAATTGTATCTGCTTGTCCCTGAAGCTCTGAAATCTCATTATCAGCAATTTGCTCACATAGGCCTTTGCCTCTAACCAGCTTGGTCACTTGGATATCCACGTCATACTCCATGACCCATGTTATCCAACCAGCTCTCTTTTCGTTCAAGTCTTTACTGAGCAAGAATTCTTTGACACTAGGGTGCGCAACTCTTAGATGAATCTTGTTATCAGACAGCAAGTGTCTAAACTTTTTGAGGCTCTTTACCACAATGAGGACGTGCTTTTCAACAAAGTTGTACCTCTGCTCATAATCTTCTAAACCTTTGCTGAAAAATGTGATTGGCTGCTCCAATCCTTCTGCATTTTTCTGTACCAGCATTGCAGAAATAGTCTCATAACCACCATATGAATACAGAATGAAGTCTTCGTTGAAATCTGGATTCACTAAAGCAGGAGTTGTTGCTAGGGACTCTTTGATAATCTGAAAACTATCCTTGGCTTCTTTTGTCCAACTGAAAACAACATTCTTCTTGAGCATAGCAGTTGGCGGTTTTAATAAATCAGTAATATTAGGCAAGAAACGTCTAACAAAATTAATCCTTCCAATGAAAGACTGCAAACCTTTCTTATGATGTGGCAATGGTAACTCTAAAATTGTTGCGATCCTTTCCGGATCCACTGTGACTCCTTTCTTGGAAACAACATAACCCAATAACACACCTTCATGAACAGCAAAAACACATTTTTTGGGGTTCAATGAAACACCAAACTCTCTACAGCGCTCAAAAATCTGCCTGAGATGGCCAATATGGTCTGCTGCCTCCTTGGAGTAAACTGTAATATCATCAAGATACACCAAGACAAACTTGTACATTAAATTGCTAAAGGCCATGTCCATAGCTTTTTGGACCGTTGCTCCCGCATTTGACAGTCCAAAGGGCATTCTTTTGTATGCCATGGTACCCCACTTAGTGGTAAAAGCAGTTTTATATTGGTCCTCATTTCTGACTAGAATTTGATTATACCCCGAATACCCATCCAACAATGAAAAACATTCTGAACCAGCCACACATTTAAGTATTCATTCCATAGAGGGAAGGGGATGCCTATCTTTCAAAGATGCCCTAATTAAATCCCTGAGTCAACACAGAATCTCAGCTCTCCATTCTTCTTTCTCACAGGTACTAGATTGGACACCCAGCTAGTGTGCTTGATTGGGAAAATGATGCCACTCTCTATCAGCCTAAAAAATTCCTTTTGCATTAATGGTTCCAATCTGGGATTAACAGGGCTTTGTCTTTGCCTTACGGGCTTAGCATTGGGCTCTAGTTCTATGGTATGTTGTGCTAACTTAGGATTAAAACCTTTTAAATCACTATACTCCCAAGCAAAAATATTTGCAAATTCTTGGAAAAGTTGAACATAAGACTCTTTTTCAGAAGGAATATTTACTTTACCAAATTTTAGACTCTTTCCGGGTGCAACTTCTACTTTCTCATAATGTTCTAGTGAAACCAACAAGCTTGTTTTGTCCCTTTGGCAACTTATTAGACTTCAGCTGTATAACTCGGTCTCCATATTGCTGTTGTATTTTTTGCTGATTTGAGGCAGCAAACCCATCCTCTTAAAGCAAAAATTGCATAATTTGTCCGTCATGTTCAAACACCTGCCAATTGACATTATTATCAGGTATAGAAGGTCTGATAATTACCTTAATACGCTGTTGAGAAAGGCTTTTCGTAATGCTGTTTGGAATGTCAAATTTGGCTCCAACAGCAGCTAAGCGATCAACATGCTGATTTTTATTCCTTGGTATTGCTATGATATTAAATGCATCAAAATCCTCTATAGAGTCCCAAACTCTGTGTTTATATGCTTTCAATATGTCACTTTTAGCTGCATCCAGGCTTCTAACCTGATTAACTATCAGCTCACTATCCCCATATACCTTCAACTGCTTGATCCCACACTTTCTAGCCCATTCTAGGCCCCGAATCAAACCTTCATATTCTACTGCATTGTTTGTACAGGCAAACGCAAAGCGAAAAGCTGCATAGTACTTCTCACCCTTAGGTGAAACCAACATTGCACCACTACCAGCACCATTCCTGCTTCGTGAACCATCAAAATACATTTCCCAAACATCATTCTGTTGTTCAAAAACACCTTCTACTTCCTTGACCAGATTCGGCATCACCAAACCAGCCTCCTAAAACATATAATTTTCCAAACCAGCATCTACAAGGAGACTATTTTCAGCATTCGAGATGTTTTATGTTGCCCATTCATCCAATAAGATATCCGGAATTTCACTAACTTGAGTCTTGGATTCCGGAGCAGCAACATATTCATCATGCTCAAAAATTACACAATTAGCATTAATGACACTGGGCATGTATGGCTCAATATGGTCTTTGGACAATAACTCAGATTGGATGGTAACTTTGGTACCATACCTAGTATGGAAAAGCATATGTGACCAATCGGATGATAGGTATCCTCCTATTTTGGCAGTAAATTCTCTTGATAAGCACAAGGCAAAATACGGAGGTAAGTAAATAACATAGATATCCTGGGATATAGAGAAACTGGGACAAGCATGTAGGGTTAAACTAGCATCTTTGACAAGACCTATTGTTTTGACAACTGAACCATCAAGCTGCACTACGCCTTTTTCTAACAGTTCATATTTTAACCCTAACTGGTCAGCTATTTTCAAAGGCATAATAGAGCATGTAGCTCCACTGTCCACCATATAATTATGCACCAAATTGTCACCAATGATAAGGGAAACATAAAACAGTGGAGGTTTTACATTCTTACCTTGAACTGCAGATGCTTCCTTATTGCTGGTCTTCTTTTCATCACTTTGAACAGCAGCATTAGTCAAGACAGTCGCTGTATTAGGATCAGCAAAAGTCACCTTGGGGTTGATCTCCTCTTTCAGTGCCTTCTTCAAACTATCTGCTTGGCCTGGAATAGCCAAAGAATCCCACATACTCATGGAAACATTCATTTTCTTCATGTTGTCTACAATGTTGAAAGGTACAGCTGAATATGCTTTATTTTGTGACTTGACAGCAGTTGAATCTGCATCCCGTTGAGGTTGTTCCCTAGCTGGTACAGCAGGAATTTTCTTTAAAATACTAGAATTTGTGTGTTTGATGGATCTACAGTTGCAGGTCCTTTATCTTTATCTGTTGCTTGCTCCACTGGAAGATGCATCCGGCTGTGAGCTCACAGCATTTTGAACCATGAGAGCTTGATTAATCACCCCATTCGAACATGTAGACTGATTATGTGCTTGATTGCATGGATAACACCAATTTGCTTCTGATATCAAGTTGTTTTGAGCAGGAACTACATCTCTAACTGCATTTGCAGCATTTAATGGTGCTGGATTGTATGGCTAATAAGGCCTTTGGTTAATGTTCTGCCTCCCACCTTGGAAATTGCTCTGATATGGTTGCCTATTCTGCTGAAATTGTTGGCCTTGGTTCTAATATTGTTGATTAAAACCTTGGTTTTGTTGTTGGAACATTGGCCTAGGACATTGGTACTGCTTTTTCATGCTTGTGAGCTTGTTACCCAAGGTCTGCAATATACTCTCTATCTTTTGTTGACTGCTCTTAATCTCCTGCAACTCAGCTGATGGACCAACTACTATATTTTCATACCCTCCAGCAGTAGAACTTACTGGAACATTAGGTAAAGGAGCTATTGGCGGTATATTAAGAGGCATATTTGACTGGATATTAGGAAAGTAAGGCATAGGAGGCCTAGGGGCTATTTTTCCCGCCTGTATGAGACTATTCTCAGCTTTAACAGATATGTCAAAAGCTTGTGGCAATGAGGTACCTCCCATAGACTGAATCATCACCAAAATATCGTTGTTCAAGCTCTTCAGGTAGTATAGAAAAGCATAAACTGCACTTGGCCTCACCGCCACTGGTATTCTATTCCATGTTTTCTGAAAATGGGAATTGAACTCTATCATCTGCTCTTGTGGGGCCCTTTTAATGGTTGTTAACTGTTCTACAGGTGACAAATGCTCTGACTTGTCTTCAAAGAACTTGGTGAAGGCATCACCCAATTCATCCCACATGGAATCACCCAAATCATCCCCCACGTGGAATCACCCAATTCATCCCACGTGGAAATGGAAGCTACAAGTAGATTCCTAAACCACTCCAATGCTTTGCCTTTGAATGAAGCTGCTAATAATCTGACTGCAACATTATCTTGTGTCACGTGGTGAACATTGCAGAGGGAAGCCACATCCCTCATGTGCTCAAAAGCGGTTGTTTGACTCTCCCCTGTGAAGTCTGGTAGCCCTTTCAATGCTACTAGAGGTATGTCATTATGTGCAGCAAGGTTCAAGGGGCTTCCTTAATTAAATGGTACGAAAGCCAAAGCCCTGGGAACAGCCATTACACTAATTTGTGCTGAGGCACTTGCTGAACCAGCACTAGAACTTGCTGGAGCAGAGGATGAAATACTTACTGAAACACTACTGGAACTTGCCTGAAAAGTACTTGCTGCTGCAGCAAAAGCAGTACCAAAATTGGTCTGTAATGCAGATGTCTCAAAAAGATTAGAATGTTTTGTTCTTATAGTTGGCGATACTGAATGCCTTAAAGAATTTTCTCTTCTCTTTGGCCTCCCCATTCTTACGTAAACTTTTGGAGGTGAAGATTGAACCCTCTTTGTATGTGGAGTTCGTTTGAGAGTTTTGCCCTTCCTTTTGGGTGTTTCCAACTGCAGATATTCAAATGTACTTGAGCTTCTTGTCTCAATTTTTCTCATAGAACTTATTGCAGCACTGCAATCATTGCTCTTTCACCATGGAGTCGCCAGATAGACTTAATGATAACACCAAACAGGTCAATTTTCACACTGATAGTATATCAAACCAGCATGAAATTAAAAAGATAGACTTCTTGTCCCACCGGGCGTGCCAAAACTGTTAAGGCTTATAATTTGCACCATGTTAAACTATACAAGTTTAACAATTTTGCCTAACATGGGATTTATTTCTGCATGTGGGAAATGCATAACTGGAAATGAAACATTTGGATTCTAGGCCGGCTCCTATTGGATAACCACCTATAACTCTTCAAAACTAACTTAAACTTTGAGGGCAAAGAGATAGAAATTACTAAAATGAACTTGTAAATTGAAACTAAACTTAAGGAAACTAGGTGATTCACCAAAGAGTAAGAGAACTAAGTTGATAATGATGGATTCTGAAAACAGTAAACTCTACCTCAACGAATAAAACACTTCTGTTCTATATAGGTCTGCATAAATATTTCATAAAGAGGTCCTTAACAGAATTAATCAACGAAGGAAAATCTTCAAAAGAAAAACCTATGAATTCTTTGGACACAAATTACAACCTGCAAACAAAAATATATTCCTGCAACAAGGCAATAGCTGAGACAGAAAATAACAAGGAGTGATCAACTCGCTTACTATTCTTATCAATCATGCACTTGACACAAAGTCACAGAAAGAAAGAAGGCTTGAACTTCAATAGAATAATGCTGCTCCAAAATGCTGTCACTATATATTCAGTCTCCAAAATGAGTTAAAAACTTCTGCATAAAACTGCTAAGGACAAGAGAATGTCACAAAAGCCCTGCTTTGCATAATCAGAACTAACTCCAATAATGAGTGCTCAAGAGCCTAAGTACCCAACCCCTTGAGTCAGATGCAACAATAAAGCCCCCAAAATAGGACTCAAACTCCCAATAAATGACCTTAAAAACCTTCTTGAAGTGTTCAATCCGACCCCATAAACTTCTCCATGATCAACAAGTTCAAACATACTTGCTCCACTTGACGCCACCTAACCCTTAGTCCAATAAAGACTTTGACCTTTTCCCCTTGGAACTATTATTGCATTTTCAAAATTTATTAATAATTAATTGATTTATAATACATCAATTAATTAATAATAATTACATAGAGGAATTAATACAATAATGGAATCACCTAAATATTAACCCGCTCCACCTTAAATCTTACCAAAAAAATAACCTAAAAAGGTCAGCTAAAGACTTGGGCATACATATTAATATGTTAAAACATTAATAAAAATATATGCATGAGATAAAAAAAACCCGCCCCCAAACCATGGACTTGAAACATTTCTTTAGAATGTGGTTTTGTATAATATAAAGCTAAAAATTAACTCATTCTTTCATTCAAAACTTTTGGAAAGAGTTTGAAGCTTTGGAGAAGAAAATGAGGGTTTGGAAAACCCTATCAGCAGACCGCCATTTGAGCACTTCTGGAGATTTAGTGTGCATTTCCTTGGCTCGAGCTTGCCAAATGGTAAGATCTGAAGTTTTATCTAACTAAGGGCCACCATGGGTCTTTGATGTTGTAGCTATTTGGTTTTATTTCTCCACGGGTTTTGAGCTGGTTATTAGCTGGCAGCATTCTGGGTTGTGTTAGAGCCATGGCCGCTGGAGGAAGAAAACATGAGTCGCCAAGGGTTTGAAAGATATTGAATGGCACATGGCTGTAACATGGAGCCTTGTACAGGTATCTCGAAGCTTGAAATCTTCAAAACTTACCTTGTTTCAAAAGCCGTGACTGTCATTGTGTGCACCATTTTTTTGTTTTATTCTCTCACCTTTGTGTAGCTCTGCCAATATATGACCTTGAAAATCTGTACCTACTACTATTTCATTGAGTCTACCATCGCTGGTGAGATTATGGTTGCTAATGCTGTTAAGATTTCTTGAAAAAACTTCATCTAGGTATGAATAAAACTTATAAAATTGTCTAGAAAAATTTCCTGCTACTAAAAAAACTATTTTGAATCCACCATTCCAGGGCTCCTGTTATAAAAGTGTCCACTTATTGAAAAATTTATCTTTCTTTATGCTGCAGTTATACTAAAAAGACTGTTGTTTTGTTGAATTCATCTGTTGAAAAACTTTACTCCAACCATGAACAATACTGGAAGAAAACATTTACTGTCTCATTGAATTCATTTGTCGTTTGTTGCTGAAAGAAAGAAAAATTGTTAATATGTTGAATCCGTTATATGAGCTTTTGTTGTGACTGTTGTTAACTCTATTTTATTACCCAATCTGCATCTTTTTCTTGTTCTATAGACTTCTTTTGTTCACTGTTATAATTTGAAACCCTGCAAATCATCACCTGAATATTTTCTGAAACTAGTTGAAGTTGTCTTGAAAACATTTGATCCTGGGCATATGCATTCTTCAGAGGTAATGATACTGAACACCATGCTTGAAAACACACTTTCTTTGTTGAGATCTCGATACCATAACTCTGTGTGCAAGTCAAACTGATACAAAATCTTTATTGGAAAACTGGACTATTTTTCATGCTAGGGTAAGTACAGGGTAAGGTCACCTGTACTTATTTTAGCATGAAAAATATATGCTTTGCAAAATAAGTTATAGTTCTGAAATTTATTTAAAAAAAGAATTTTGGAATCTGAAACAAAAGGTTTCAAATAATGTAAATGTCCCTTTAATGCTTCAAATTCGCATTCAGAATACAATAAAAAGTTCCATGAGAGACACACGCCCCTTTAATACTGTATTCACATTCCCTGACTGAGCTGATACCTGTTGATCAATGATACATTGGGCTCAAACCCTTGCAGGAGCCACACATTACGTCCACGTGACATTGATCATTTCACTGCACAGGAAACAAACTCATTAGCATAAACACTTCTTTCTCACAAGCACTGAGGGTATTCTGATGTTTCCTTTCCAGATTTATGACAGCGTTAAAACTGCAGCATAGGCATAGAGTAAATTTAAGGTAACCAGTCATTGCTTAGATCCGTATTGGGATCTAACATCATTGTTTTCAATCTTGAAGGATTCAGGAGCTTGCTAGGAGATTTGCAAAGACGGAACAGACTCAAGACCAACAACCATTCATGACCAGTCAAAGCAACAGGCAATGACTGGTTATCCTTGACCTATTTCTCTCTTATTTTGTCTTTTAATTCTGTTTTAAGTTTGTAGGAGAAATAGTAGGCTACACTCACGGCTTGTGTGAGGCATTTAATGTGAATTGATGTTAAATACATGTAGCTATGTTCTCAAATGAGTGAACTCAAAAAATTGTAATTTATCACTGTTCAATGCAAATGAAATCATTCTTTTCAGAATTTCACAATGTATTTTATCTTTGTTGTTTTCATACCAATAAATGAGGTCAATTGAGTCAAAATGTACCTTTTGTAGCAAAATTGCTAGGGTAATGAAATTTTGATAACAATAACATGAATAATCAGCAGTAACACAGAATCACATAACACAATAAATGGCAAAATGATCTCTTCCATAGCATAACAGTCTCCCTACAACAACACAGACTTGTTCCGGTCCGAATATAAATAGACTTGACAGTTGGTTAAGTCTGCCAACAGTCAACAACTGTCACCCCTTTGGAACAATGTTTTATTATACTAGTGATTTAAACTAACAAA
The DNA here is from genome assembly GCA_018584345.1 of Thuja plicata. Lineage (NCBI taxonomy): Eukaryota > Viridiplantae > Streptophyta > Pinopsida > Cupressales > Cupressaceae > Thuja > Thuja plicata. The sequence continues at coordinate 2,485,184 of MU224125.1, forward strand.
AGTATTATTTGACTACTAATGGCATAATTGCCATCTACATCATCCCCCCCACAAAACTTGTCGTCTTCTACACGGCAAAACAAAATGGGGAAAAAAACATAAAGTAAATTTACTGGGACGGGTGAAAAGACGTCCCTAGAGTAGCCGAGGATGTTGCATGTGGTAGCTACTGGTGCAGGATCCTTAGGTCCTAGTCTTCTATCATTTGCTTTTCTCATGCCGCCTTCAGTAACCTCAAGGCATCCATCAGATCCTTCTAGTAGTTTGCTAGAAGTACCTCCTTTCCTGCGCGAGCCACCTTTTCCTGTGTCATCTCATTTTCCATCTCCCTCATTCTCTTCTGTAAGGCTACCTCCCTCTGTACTGCCATGGTATGACCCTCCTCTTCCTTTCGAGTTGTGCCTATCACCCACTATAGCTGTAAAAATGTTGCCCGGAAAGTCCGCTCCATCTTGAAGAGCGTACTCATCATCCATGTGTGCCCTATGTGCCTATGAGGGTGTGTGGTATGGTCCATGCCTCCAGCATCTCTGGTGTTTCCATCTTTGGCTATCCCTGTGCTGTAAGTTGTTCCATGAATTCCTTTTTGCACTCGTTCGTCATGAATCTGAGAAGTGCCTTGGCTGCAATGGATATTGGCCCCATCGCTAACTCTCAAGAGCGATCTTCCATCTTCTGCGTGGCTACCCCCATGGCCTCCGACTCCTTTACAAACCATTGTGTCGAGGCTCTAAATCCAGTCACTTCCTCCTGGGAGGGACTAGCCCTATACTCGCTTCCTTCTTCAATTCCAACAGTCTCATATGCCTCCCTACTCTTCCCTTTAGCATGTTGTCCCATCCACAGAGTGGGTGAGGGTGTCGGAATGTTATCTACCTCCATCTGGAATTTTGCCAGCAGGCTATCGGCCTCATCCATATCTCCTCCCTCTTGATCAGTTCATGTCATCCCAGGGACCTCTGCCTCATGGGCCATAGTATGCACATCTCCTCCGTTCGCCTCATGGACCATAGGATGCATATCTCCTTCTTGATCCATTCCAACCATGCTACGCACTGCCTCCATTGCTGCAACTATCTCCTGTATTGAGGTGGTGACCATAGTGGCTGTCGTGACTACTATTGGAGGTGCCCGAGTGGCTGAGGTGACTACTCTAGTCAGAGGCGCAGGAGTGACCACTAGTGCAACACGAAGGGCTCTCTCTACTCCTTGTGAAGTGGTGATGCGAATGGGTTGGCCCTGCCTTTTTATGTTCTGAGATCCACCAAATTTCGTTTGTGGTACCTACTCAATTGGAACTAAATGTGCCATGAAAGCTTGGGTGGAGTAAATACTACCTTCTGTAATCTTCTCGCACCCCAATCTCAAAGCACACGTGGCCTTTCTAGCACATATGGTACATCTTCCTGAGGTACGACCTCTCTCTCTCTCTCCTAGTGCCACCTCCTTCTATGCAGCCTCCATCTGTACGGCCTCCTGCCACCTCCTTCCGTACGGCCTCCACTTGTACAGCCCGGTGGACATCTTCCTATGTCACCTTCTGTACAACTTCCTCTGGCACAATTCCCGACAGGGGTCCTTCCTGTACAGGTACAAACTCCACCTCTCCAGATATCTCCCCTACTTCATTCCCCTTCTCTACCTCTTGTGCCCTCTATGCATGTGCCTTATGTGCCCTAGTACGGTCCCTTCCACACGGTTCCATGCCGAAATCCTCATCCTCATCAGAGTTGTCACTCTCGGAAGAGGAAGGTGTGTGTGTCTCTTTGGCTCTCGTTTCCTCCTCTCCCTCCTCAAAGCAGCGATCCTCTTCCCCTCCATCCTCAGTGCTTGCGATAACCTCCTGCCTAACCTTTTTCTTGAGTGGTTCGAAACTGCCTGGAGTGAAAGTCTCCAAATGGAGCCAATAATGCATGGCCAGTTTGTAAGGTTCAACCCAGTTGGCTGGAACAAATTTCCTCATGTGCTCGAGTGCTACCTGGGTGTGCAGTGCCTCCAAGAATAAGGCAATGGGGTGGTGTGGCATGTAGAAGCTTTTATGCATAAGCTGCAAAAAATCCTTGATGTGTTCAGACAAGAACCGTCCCCAATTGTAAATCTTGTCATTATTCAAGCCATTCATCAACCTTAACATCTAGATAACAATCTCAGATGCCCTGCTAGCTCCCGTAAGCTTTGCTTTTTAGCAAGTCCATTATACACCTCAATTCAGGGGAAGTTATAAAGGATTTCTTCAACTCCCTGCTATTACTGCTACTTCATAGGCTGTCACATTGCTCCCCCGTGAGAACCTACCTACATATACGCTAGAGTAACGATTTCTTCTCTTCTGCAGACATTTTTGAAGAGGGTTTGGTTGTTGAATGCCCTTTGTTTGGCATGCCAAACACCCTGTTGAAATCTTTGTGAGTAGGATATCACCACTATTTGATCAAAATATCTGATTGTGGACTTGTGTGTATGTTGATCATACCCGTGGACCATAGTGCATAAAACAGACTCAAAATGCCTCAGATTAAAAATAGGCATAAAGATTATTTAGTCTACCTCTGCTTTCCTGAGTGAATTCTTCAGAGGGTAGTTGTCTGGAGTGCCTTCCCACCAGGCCCTGCACTCGCTTCCTATGACACTATCAAACGTAAGGTTTTGTGTTGTAACATGTTCATCTTTATCTTTCTGCACCTTCCCCTTCTTGCTTGAAGTTGTCATCTGTGATTGTGACGGTTTTTTGGTTATGGCTCCAGCTTTATACTGAATGTTATAATTACCCTTTTTAGGGTTGCCATAACTTCCCTTCACCATAGTGTGCAAATTTTCTAGCTTGTGTATTTCCCTCTGCAACTCATATGTTTTCCTGCGCAATCCATGAATTTTCCCTCGCAAAGTATGTTGACGGTTGTTTTTGTATCTTTTGATGTTCGTACGACCTAACAAGGACTTTTGATGTTTGAGACTTTTGGATACATGTTTGAGACATTTTGATTTGGATATTTATATTGATAGACCATGGTTTTAATGTTTGAGACTATTGTTATAATGTTGTTATATTGATTTATTTGCGTATTGTCTTGTTGTTATCAATTATTCACATATCACTCTATCCCTCTTTCTATCTATAAAATCTTAATATATTTTGAAAAAATTACACATTTTAAAAATTTGTATATTGTCGTCCCTTGTCCCCTATTTTTGGCTCTTTAGGAAATGTCTCATAAATGTGTCCCCTGCCATCCCCATGTCCCCGTCCCCGAAACGCCATTGAACATAGTAAATAATATATTTATATAAATATAATATATTATTAATATAATAATATAATATATATCATTAATAAAATAATATATAATTATAATTACAATTTAAAATAATAACATTAAACTAATAAACTAAATATAATTGAATATAATTTTATTATTGTACAAGTGCATAGGCTGGCATGTGAAGAGTGGAGGCTAGCTAGGTGTTGGCTAAATATTTTGCAATTCACTAAGACTACAACTTGGCAAAATGTTTCTTTTAGGCAGCAGTGTGTGAGATTGCTCTCTCCTCTCAGCAATAGGGGAGGCTCCCTTCTTACCGCAAGTGGCTTCAAGTAAAACTGAACTGTATTACACAGTTCTTCTTGCTACAGTAATACTGGTGGCTCAAGGAATGACTTAAGAACAATCTTTTAAGACAGCAGTTGATTTTATCTAAAGATGAAATAATATAAGAATTCAAAGTCTCTTATCCTTACTTCAAATAATCACTCTAATTTCGGATGTACAAGAAAGCTCAAAGTGTTCCCTTTAACACCCTCTAATTGATTTAAGATTCCAAAACTGAAGCCCAAAGTCTTCAGCTTTGAAATGTTGTAGCCACTACTCTCTATGGTAACCCCGATTTCCTGAAGCACAAAGTCTTCAGAAAACTTGGATTAAAGGTGCTCTAATGATATAAACAAGAACTATTTAATCTGAACAAGGATCAATGAAAGAAACATAAGAATACATCCATTAATGGTCAAGACAACAACTCAAAGTTTGTCAATGTCTATTCCTTTATTCAAATGCTCAACTCTTTTACAATGAAACACAAAGTCTTCAGAACTCAAAGAGTTTTGCCTATAGTTTACTTGCACACAACAAAAGATGAATATTTACAATGAGCTCCCTACTTTATATAGGAAAAGTGGAGAAGAAAGGGGAAACCCTTAACCATTTTGATTTATTCAATCCTTATCTCTAACTAACTTTGACCTATTCAAAGCTTATCCATAACTAACTTTGACTTATTCAATGTTGTAGGACCTAATGTACTTACAACATAATTACATGGTAGTACTTTGCATGTGATACTATCGTATGCAATTACACCTTGTTTACATTCTACATGTAATCTGTCAATTACAAATTTACAAAATGCATAATGAAAGGATTCTAAGTGTCTGACAAGACACGACATCTATTTGCATCATTCTCTATCGGTCTTTATGTTGCTACTGGATGCTGCATGATTGATATGCTCACGTTTGGTGAAAGCATCTCGAACTGGAAAATGAACCTGGATCCTTGATTGTTCTGCATCATAGTGGTGATTGCTAGGAAGCATCTTTGTTTCCCTCTTTTTCAGTCTTGAAAGCATTCTATGCCCCCAATCATTTCACACTTTCCACCTCCTTGTCTGGCTCTATCGTGTGGTTGCTCTTGCTTCATCTGCTCTTGCAACCGTGGAATTTGTAATCCAGTTTTTGAAACTTAATCATATGTTGGGAAGAAAAACATATGCTGAATTTTGAAGAACCAAATTTGAGGAAGATCACTTCTTTCATTTGCAACAATATCAGAAGTATTTTCTTGGAATTACATCTGCAACTTTTGAGAGGAAGAACATGCACTTGTAAACAGTCTTAGAAACACATTTTCAAGTGATTTTTAATGTACCCATGACTGCAGCCGAATATGGGAAAGACTTGGAAAAGCCATTACCAATATGGGAAGAACTCATCGATGTATAGTAGAATTTTCTTTTTGCAATAAGGTTTCCACAATTTGAAATTATCATCATGATTGAATAATTCAAAGCTTTAGGAAGAGCATTGCAACTTTTGGAAGAACTTTCATATCACTTGCAACACAAAATTGCGACATGAACTTGCAACACTTGAGGGGAAAAACTTTGTGTAAGGGCAAGAACAAACTTTTAAGGGGAAGTTCTCTGCTGGAATCTTTGTTGAATGATTACAGAGCTTATGATAACAACCACGAGAATGCTGAATAATGAAAGCATCTCACTTCAATTTCACTGTCTTGACAAATGTGCAAGTCATTTGCGGTTAGACAATTGTTCTTAAAAATTGTAACACTCATGACTTTACTTGAAGTTCATGATCTTCCTTTGATCGTTCCTGAAACATAAAAAAACAACATTGACCCTTGACCTTCACTTTGACATTTCATACTGTATTCTCCATCAATTTGTAACGATTTGTCACTGAAATTGCACATTCTTGCTACTGAGATTAGCTGTCTCATTAGGATCTTTATAAACATTGCCTTCCTTCTAATACTGAAAAATCCATTGTTTTTTATACTCTTTCATAAAACAATGAGTACAGTCCTCTTACTTTGATTTGGCTGTCTTTTTATTACTTATACTCTTGAGACCTTGTTGTTCACTATCATATTATGCAAAGAAACCTCTCTTGACTGTCACATAACTCAACACCCTGTTGTCTCTTGTTTGTTACTAGATGTTAAATGTCATGTGTACTTTGGGACAATTGGATTATCCCTTGAGGATGGTCCTTTTACCATAAGCATCTTGAGTGACTTCAAACTTCTTTCATCCTCATGATTATCAGCAAAGAGATTATCAGCACCCCTACCTTTTTAGGAGTTTGTCTCACCAATGTTCTACACATTCTTTGTCTTGTTATTATCTTATGAACCTCTGTTTTGATCTTTAAGAAACATTGCTCTATGATTTTCCACTGTTCATTACATTCCATTGCTAGCACTCTTTCACAGGTAACACCACAACAAGAAATATTATTCAATCATGTATCTCTGCAAGATGATATTGAGTGAACTCTCGAGATGCACATTGAATTGTACTTATCTTTTCCCTGTCTTCCTTCAAAGATTACACTTAGCGCCATTTATTTCATTTACAACTTTGGTATCATTCTTGGTAATCCCTTTGATATCACTGTCCCAAGGTAATGATTTTGTGTACGCTAATCTTGAACATTTTTCCTTGCTGTAGCTTTACCTTCTCCTTGAAAAAATTCCCGTTGAAGTACCAAGAACAATGCCAAGATATATGAAAAAATCGTGGGCATGAAAAACGCTTTATGGAACCGCTTGGAGGAAGAAGAGTTTTGTCTGGTGTGTTGTTTTCAAAATGGTGACAGGTCTCAAGGTTGAGGACAGATTGGAAGGGGCTGTAAATTTCACTTGATGGAAAGTTCGAGTGCTCCTTGCTCTAGAGGAAAACGATCTACTTCTATTCATACAAGGACCGGCACCTAATGAACCTTCAAACCCGGATGAACTTCGTCAATTGAAGAAGGAAGCTATTAAGGCCAAGAAGATCTTAATAGATTCAGTCAGAGACCATATTCTTCCTGTCATTTCCAAGATGCCTACAGCTCGAGATATGTTCAAACAATTGGAAGGTATGTATGAAACAAATAACATGAGCAGGGCACTTATTTTGAGAAGAGAATCGCTTTGAATCAAAATGGAAAAGGATGAGTCAGTCATGGAGTTCTTCATGAGGATTTCAGATTTAAAAGATAAAATAAGTGCTATTGATGGTGAAGTTGTAGACAAGGATCTTGTCATGCTTGCATTAAACGGTCTTCCATGCTCTTGGGAACCTTTCATTCAAGGTTTTAAGCGGAAGAGGTAATCTTCGTATATTTGATCTTCTTCGTGTTGATTACATTCAAGAAGAATCCCGACTTATAGCAAGAGGAATCAAGACTTTCTGTGGTGAAGAAAATCTAGTTCTTGCTACCCAATCAGTCAAGAGTGATCATTGGAAGCAAAACAACTTCATAAGGAACAATGACTTCAAATCTCATGATGCTAGCAGCTCAACGAAGAAGCCAAGGGATCTCTCCAATTACTGATGCTTCAAATGTAACAAATTTGGTCACTATGCTAGGGATTGTCAAGCTCAACTCAATCGGCAAGAGGCCAACCTAAGTGAAATTGTCAACAACGAAGATAAGGAAGATTTTATTTTTTAGTACTTGTTCTGATAGTGATACTTGTTTAATAAATAATGTAGAGTTGATTTTTCAGAATTTTATGTTAAATCTAACAATAGGGGTAACGACATTTTTTGTACGAGCAGGGATCAAGAGGGAGTTACATGCTTTCTACAACATTCGAGTTTGGTATATTTTGATTTGTGGCAATAAGTTGGTTACTCTCTTGGTTTAGAGTATTGGCATGGAATTTTCTTAGGTCAAGAAATCTTGAATCAATTTGAAATATTGGATTGTGTTCACCATTATGTTGGATTATGTTGAATTGTGGAAAGGTTGAGTATATGTTTTCCTAACTCTCATTTGGCAGATGCAATTAAGTAAAGGAAATTGATCGGATCTTCAGTTGCATTGAGTGTTGCTGAAACAGGGTATATTGCTTCTTGTACTACTTCAAGAGAAGCTATTTGGTTTGAAATTACTCTCACTCAAGGGAAGTCCAAGTGCTTTGGGAGAAGCTTGAAGTGGTCTCACTTTCATCTTGTTTATGCTCTTGTATGTACCACCCTCTGCGGGCAATGCAAGGTGGATATTGTATTAGTTGTATTTTGAATCTTCCTTGAGAGAAGATATGTTTGACCACCCTCTGCGGGCAATGCAAGGTGGAGATGTACTTTTGTATTGTTTCCCTTTTACCATCCTCTACGGTCAATGCAAGGTGGTGTTGTAATTGTTTTCCACCCTCTGTGGGCAATGTAAGGTGGATCCATCCTCTGCAAGTAGGCATGATGGAAAGGTATGGTAAGGAGTAGAATACTCCCTAGCTAAGAGGGAGTGTTAATGTTTTGTAGTTAGTTCGTATTCTAGCTTTAAAAAGGATCTATATCGATTAAGTTTATATATTTAATTTAAACTTAATATAATTAAAGGCTTGGGCCCTCTCCTTGGAGATAGACGCTTAGAGATAGGGCTGGGCCCTATCAAATTCAAACATACAAGATTAAAACATTTTGCAAAGCAAAACATGTGGTCTATCCAAGACAAATTTCGGCGCCAAATATATTTTAAAGAAGGCTGACTGTATTTGGAAGTATTCTCACGCCATATATAAAAGACTTCACTTCAACACGAAAAACATACACAATGCACTCAAAAATATACAAATGAAAATATTCAGGAAAGTGTTTAGAATTCATGCCATTGCTGTTCGAATTCTTTCTAAGATCATGCCAGCGACTTTACATTCAGCGAATTAGCTTCTATGTGATTTATAGTGATAACAACTTCACTCAGCGAATACATGCCAACACATACACAACGATCTTAATGCTCCAGAACAGTGAAGATACATCTTGATTGGGCATCAAATATATCTTGATCTACATTGCGCACGAAGGCTAAAGACCTCATACTGCGATTGCAAAATTATACATTCAGACTGTGTTAAATCGTGCATCTATACTGGACATATATAATCAGAATTCAAGAGTTTGATAGATTGATATTCAGATACTGCATGTGTGTGTCCAACGATTTAAAGGATTGCTTCGTGGATCAGGGCTCCTCAGCAAATCCTCAGCGATATCACTGTGAGTCATTGTAATTACGATTCTGAGAAAATTATTTAAGTCTGATCTGAATGCTAGGTTTTTCCTCATAGAGGTTTCCCAGGGTAAAAGTACTGTGTCATTGCCTCATTGATTTACTTTTTGTTAAATTATCTAAAAGTTGTTAGATCTGATTACTAAATTTAACAACCGCGATAGGGAGTTCCCATGGGGCACTGCACCCAAACCCCATGAGGGGTAGACCCCACTGAGGGCGCTGCCCCCAAACCCTTGCAAGGGGCACTATCCCTTGACCCCATTGGGGGCGTTGCCCCCAAACCCCCATTTTATTTTTGAAGTACACTACAACTTTGAGTTTGCGCAATATGAGTCATTATCTACACTTCTATCATTAGTCTACCTAGATATTACTCGATGTATATTTATAAAATGCCTATTGTTGTGAATGATAATATTGGTTATTTGTCAATGTATTAATTGTCATCAATGTATGTTTATGTATGTGATTAAATTAGCTTCTATTTAATGATGTTATTGTGTCTTTAAGCTTTATTCAATAATGGGTGCACAGAACAAGTTTTAAATCCTTAAAAATCTCTAAATTTCAAGGGTTTTTTCACTTTGCTGAGTTTTTGCCAAGTCACGAGTCGAGTCGGCCTTGTCGAGTCCAAGTCTGGGAACTTTGGTAATAAGTCAAGGAATGAGTTTGAAATGGCTCAGAAATACCAAACTATAAATGCAGCAGCAACCTCAAACTATATGGCTATAGAAACACCTTGAAATTGTTACAATTCCCTACTCAAAAATAGTACAGCAACCTTTATCATAAAATAAGCAAGGATTGAATGGTAGCAATCTAAAGCTTTATTTGGGTTGCGATTGACATATAAAATCCTCGAGAATAGAAAATACAATATAATTTCTGAAATTGTAAAAATATTATAATATACTATAATATATGATTGACCTTTAAAACTAGAAAAACAAAACATACTGATGTTGGAATATAACACTATCATTATACATATATATGATCTGGGATTATAATACCTGAACTTTTAAAACTTTCAATCAAACTAAAAAATTGAAACACAAGAAACACACATACTAAAAGTACACTGCCAACCATGAACACACACACCAATCTAGAAATCTGGAAATCTCTACAATAAAATGAGTGGGTCCTATAACAGTACAGAAAATATTGTGACAGTATGAAAAGCATTGTAGTAGCAATATGAAATCACTGTAGAAGCATACTATAGCAAACTAAAAATCTCCAAAAACCCTTTCAGCTCAATGCTAATCCAATAGGTGGAATTAATCCATATAAATCAAAAGGTTTTCATCCCCCAGCTCAAATACCTAGAAGGTTTTCATCATTAGGCAAGAGGATGAACATAGGTTCACTCTCAAGAAAAAGTTTTCAGATTTCATAGAATGGATGATTTCTTCTATGCCCAACCTCTGATTTATAACTTTTTTTTTAATTTTAAAATCAGTTTCTTGCCTTATTCCAGAAATGTTTAGAAAACAGCCTTTCAAAATAACATCATACTGGCCCACTTTTAGACACTTTTTAATATCGGACACCTTTTTTAATAATTTAACAAAAGTCTTTTCCAAAAATATACTGTAAATTTTCTAGTATAACTTAAATTATATTATTAATTTATTTACCTCATCTTACCCCTTTAGTCTACAAGAATTGAAATAATATAAAAGGGGACTCCCAAATACTTATGCCAAGAAAGAGGTCATGACAGTCCGCCTTTCTCAAAATTGGTTGCCTACGAGCAATTGTAAATTTGGATGGTACAAAATATGTGCTCCTTCACAAGTGGCATCCATTGCAAGGAGATTCTTCCAAAGGATTAAATATTTTATTATGCTCCTATTTCTTAAATTTAGTTCCTTGGTGTCAATAATTTCCTCCGGAACAAAAATCAGTTTTCCCTCATCCTCCAAGGGAAGTAGCTTGTAGGAGTAATGTACTTCCCAAGGCCTTCTTGAGGCACAATACATGAAACACAATATGAATTCCACTATACCCTAGCAATTCAAGCTCGTGTCCAACCTCTCCAATCCTCTACATGATCCTATATGTTCCACATAAATGGAGCTTAAGCTTCTCTGCTCCACTCCTCTAAAGAGAAGACTAAGCATATGACTGCAATCTTAAGAAAACTAAATCTCCAACCTGAAAGGTCCCTTTGGTGCAACACTGATCTGCTTACAACTTTTGTTGATTTTGCACTTGTTGAGGTTTATCCTTGAGAAATTTTAGAATATCTTGACTTTTTTAATCAATTCTTTTGCCCCAAGAACCCTACAATCAAAGATGACCAAGTCAACAAAGGTTTGAGCCTCGTATTTATATAAAACCATAAATAGTGGCATGCCTATGGAAATGGAATGTGTGGTGTTGTAGCAATGCTCTCCAAAATAGAGCCATCTAATCCATACTTTATGTTGTCTTGCTAAATAATCCTTTACCTAACCCTCAATCCACCTGTTTACAACCTTTGTCTGTCCATCAATCTAAGGGTGGTAACTATGGCATATGACAAATCACTAAATAATAAATTTATGAGTATTTTCTTTATTACAAATTATGAGGCATTTAAATATTTTGCTTACTAGCAACTCTGGTATCACTATTTTATAATCTTTAAAATATATAATTATATTTATACACAAACCCATACTCGTATTTAAGGAAAAGATGTTGTACCAGCTTACCCAAACACCAAACTCATACTTCTCCCTATAACAAGATCAAATAAACTAAGTAAGAAATAAGAGACAACAAACATACACAGACCAAATTAGAGACAACCATTGTGGCATTATATAAATTTATTGCATTTAGTTAATTACTTTATTGCATTATATGCACCTTGGATAGGGTAAGCTTGCCTAGCAAGGAATTTAGTTGGGTAGATTGTACTTGCATCATGTGACTTGTACTAAAATTTTATGCAAATATGTGATTACATCTCCTTTATCTCACAATGAATGGACACTCATACCTATTAATGGTGTATCCTATATATACTCACTTGTAGCTCTCATATGAGCAATCAATGACATCTCATTTATAATCCGTCTTTTTATTATAACATAGTTTATTCTATCATATTAGTCAGCTTAGTGTTTTCCTTTAGGCTTTCTCAATTTTGGGCAATTATCTACATAACCGAATCTTACATAGTATCCAAGAAAGAAAATGTATTTTAGCTTCATCAGTATTTTGGAAGATATAGCATATGAGATCTTGGTTTTTCTTTAAAAACTAAGTATGCTCTTCTCTTAATGACGATCTAGAGAATAGAAAAAAGTTTGGTTAAAATACCAATTTTGAGGTTTCCTCTTTGTGGCTTTGTATTGAAAGCACATTTTAGAGCTCAAGGGAGCAAATCTAAGTTCTCCATTGGGTCTAGACCGCCTAAGATAGTGGGATTTTCCTTTTGTTACATCCAAATTGAATATTCAACACTAGATCTATGAAGGTTTTCATTTGGGAGGTTCTTGCAAAATCCAACTTGTTGCTATTTTGGAGTATTCTAGAATAATCCAACCCTACAATGCATCCAAAAGGCCCAAACACCCATAGATATTCTATCATTTTCTCAAAATCGCAGCTTTTGTCCAAGAATCTCAAAGAATTTTTTTGTTGACTTTTTTCCCCCAAAAAGTTGAGTATGTTTGCAAATGGTCATATGCCTCACATGGATCTAAAGAAATAATAATTGTGAATTCATTAGAAAGAGGACTTTGAGAGATTTCCAACAAATAGTCACAATAACAATTTGAATCCATACTTGGAAAAATCTAATGCTCTAAAGTGGACCTCCAGTTTTGATTTATAATAGATTTTTTCTTTTGAAAATTTTGAGAAAATTGCTAGTTCATGTTATATGTTGTCGGTTGAAACAGGTCAATAATTTCAGCATTGTGGTCTTATTTTGGCATCTACAACAGATCAAGATCATGGCCATTTTTGTACGTTTGGCAAAGTGGCAAATATACATAACTTAATATAAAGTGCCAAAATCATTTTGTGCTAAGAGGTTTCATTATTGTGTAATGTTGGGGGCTAATCTTGTAGTTTTATTTGCTCTTGCTAATTTCATGATTAAATAATTTTTAAGGATTTGATCATGTCACTTACAACCTCTTATTATCATTTGCGTATCCTACAAAGGACTTCTCCGTCTCTACAAAGATAATACATCTCAAGAGATTTCCCATATCCAACGTGGAGAAATGTTGTCATGTAGTGGTGTCCCTTTTGAGAAAGCTTATTCTTTAAAGCCTTCCCAATCATTTAGGGTCGGATTTGGTTACCGTCAAAAGAAAACTCATGATGGAAATGATAACTTTCTAAAACCGATTGATGAACTAAAGTAGCTTCTTCAGGAAAATCACATTAGCCTACCAAAGTCTTCTACTTCAACATTTACAAATACATTTAATGTTCACATTCAGACATCTTGTGTGGACACATCATCCTAGGATGAACAATGTAATTAGATAATATGCACCAAGATCTTGCCTCTATCATCTCTTGCTTCAAGTGATTCCACTGTTGCTTTATCCATGGCTTCCAGTAATTTAATGTAGAAAGGCATTAATTGTTTTCCAAGGGCAATTCATTAGGATGGATACCTTGCTAATCTTGAGTATTTGTTTTGTGAGTCCCTTATTGCAAATTTGGAGGACACATCTAAGGACATCCATCTTCTCGTTGATGACAGCTCTTATGGAGTTGCATCTCTCTCTTCATGTGTGATGAAGGCACACTCAAATCCTCTTGATCATTCTCCACCTATCTGTGTCTCCATTAAGACAAGTTCAGCAAATATTCATGAGTCCACAAACCTAACTAGGTCATTGCTTTTGTTGACCCCTTCTAAAGGAGTACCAAATTCTCATTGATTTAGATAAATTACCTATAGTAAGAATCACTTATCCACAATTACTATACTTATATCTCACATGGTACCTAATTTATCTTATCAGTATTTATCACAGTTCCGCATAGGTTTGGAGATCTTAAGGATTATTTGAAGACTTCATCCACATTTTTTCTACTTGTTCTATCCATGTCTCCACATGGTTTTGAGAGGTCACTTAGTTAGAACTAGGACTCATTATTCAATCATGACTCCTCTTAACATCAACATGACAACATCTAAGCAGCTTCTAAAGATATAAATTCTGATCTTTCTTCCCTCATATTGCTTTTCAAAATGGGAAGATATTCTTGGTACACCTTTCTTCCTAAGGGGGGAAATGTTGTTCAACAAACATGAATCATTTTCAATATTCATATTCATCTGCCAATGGCACAGTACACTAGAAATAGAGGGATGTTGCATGGTCTCTCTTCTCTCTTTAACAAGGAGCAGCTTTTGCTCACATGGGATTTTATCCTTCTCAATTCTTTTGAGTTGGATCCCCTAACCTTGCTCTCTCCATCCTCTCTTTGGGGGATAGTGGGGTGGTGGGGGTGCAGGGAAGGGTGTTTCTACAAGTTTTCTCCTTGAGGAAAAGCTTAGTGCATGGGTACCTAACATGGCTGCATATTCTGCAAAATTCACTCATCCATCTTTTCCACCAAAGATATGGTTATAAAGGGTGTTGGTGCATTATTTGATTTCCTTCCATTTAGTTAAATACCTTATTGCATTATATATACCTAGGATAAGATAAAATTTCTCAGATAGACATCTACTTGGGCAGGTTGTACTTTCATCATGTGACTTGTATTTTTCCTTGTTGGGTGAAGATGATGTGCACACATGTGACTACATCTCATCCCAAATTGGCTATGCATTCACGTATCTTAGTTATGTATACTCTATTTATCCAATCAATTATATCTCATTGTAATCCATCTTTTGGTTAGAATACAATTTATTCTATCACATTAATCTTCTTTGAGCTTTCTTTAAGCCTTCTTGCTCTTGGGTTGCTATTGCTATAGCCAAATCTTACAACAATTTCCACACATGTTTGTCAACTTTTCTCCCATGAAATTTCCTTTTCTCCACACATATGTGAACTCACCCAGACACACACCTGGGCACACACATACATACGTACATGTCAATGCATTCACCCCACAAGCGTCAACATGTACAAACACATGCACACACATTGTGTCAATTTCTCTTCTTGTATCATGAAAGGTTGTTTCATGCAGCATAAATTTTTAGTTCTTGAGATTACTTCTATCCCTCAAGATTGGCTGAAGACTTGTATTTTAGTAAAGGAGATATAACTTGGTGGTATATGCATGCGTATACTAGCATTTTCTCTTAGATTTATTCTCTCCCTAGAGACTGAATCAAGACATTTGTGATGTCCCCTATCTAGTCTAAGATTGAATGATAAAATATAATAATAAAATTAAATGAACCAATAAAAATAAAATAATATATTATTAATATAATAATATATTCTATATATATAATATATTATTGATATAATAACATAATATATAATTATAAACAATAACATTAAATATATATATATATAATTAATACTATATATAAGTAATACGATAAGAGTACCTAAAGAAACTAGATTGTAATTATAAGTTTCAAATTTATGAATTTGATATCCATTGACTTGATATTTTAATAGAGACAATCACCATGCATATTCATATGGGAATACTAAATTCAGGAGTCTTCTACAACTCAGATACAAGTTCCACGTGATCAAGTGAATGCTGCGTGACAGAGGATATTGTCAAACACTGATAGTCGTCGTTAAGGGAAAATAAGGCACAATATGTTAGTAATAACTGAGAGGGGGGGGTGAATCAGTGGCCTCAAAAATATTCCAATAATCAACCCTTAAAACTTGGTACCACAAAATTATACCTCTAGTTATCTTCAGTCCTATAAGATGAATGCCTCCAAATACTTATATCAATTTACTACTGCTCGGAATGCTTTGTAAAACCTTCTTCTGTAGATTTACCGAATAGCAGTCTGTCAATTTACCGAAAGACAGTAATGTAATGTCCCCGTTATTAAATAAATAAAATAAATTTGTATTTGGGTCTTGGTCGATTTAGCTTATCCCGGACCCATTTTTATGTTAACCTAGGGGTTAGTGTTGCCGCGTCGGCTTTATTTGTACACCTTCGGGGTTTTCCCGACGGGTATTTATGACCGGCTTTTAGGATGCATTTCTCATGTTGTGATTTGATATTTTATTTGTATTTGCGAATTCCTGCTAGAGTTCTGCTCTTCGCCATTTCGGAGGTGAAAGACCCTCCCTATTTGGTTCTCCGCAGTTTCGGTGGGATTCATCCCTCACCCTATTCTGCTTGTTGTTGCTTGTATCGGAACTGGCAAATCCGAAA
>MU224125.1:2552536-2568332 GCA_018584345.1 Thuja plicata
CACAAAGGGAAGGTATTGACTATGAGGAGACTTTTGCTCCTACAGCTAAAATGAGTACCATCCGGCTTGTCCTTGCCTTAGCAGCTCAGTTTGGTTGGAAAGTTCATCAGATGGATGTTAAGAGTGCCTTTTTGAATGGTGACTTACAGTAAGAGGTCTACATGACGCAACCTTCTGGATTTAAGGTTGCTGGTCAGGAACACAAAGTCTATAATCTTGTCAAAGCTCTCTATGGTCTGAAACAAGCTCCCCGCGCTTGGTACAGGAAAATTGATAAATACCTAACCGATCATGGTTTTCAGAGGAGTCCATCGGATTCCAATTTGTATATCAAACATGTAGGTGATGATGCATTGTTTATAGTTGTCTATGTGGATGATTTGATCATCACTGGAAGTTCAGCACATTTGATCACTGAAATCAAACAGGATTTGTGTTGCACCTTTGATATAACAGATTTGGGACTCCTGCACTATTGTCTCGGAGTTGAGGTTTGCCAGACTGAGCACAATATCTTTCTTTCTCAGTCCAAGTATGCCAGAAGTCTTGTGGACAGGTTCAAAATGCAGGATTGCAAACCTGCTCCCACTCCTATGGAACCTGGGCTCAAATTATCAGCTCAGTCTGATTCACCTGTTGTGGATGAATCTTTGTTTAGACAACTAGTGGGAAGCCTCATTTATCTTACTGCCACCAGACCTGACATTAGTTTTGCGGTAAGCTACATATCCCGCTTTATGACAGCGCCCAAGGTTGATCATTGGACAGCTGCAAAGCGTGTCCTGCGCTATGTTAGTGGTACTCCTGATTATGGTCTTCTGTACACTCAGAGTTCTGATCCTACACTATGTGGCTACACAGATTCAGACTGGGCCGGTTCTGTTGATGATCGTAAGTCTACCGCTGGATGTGTTCAATTTGGGGTCCGGTGCTGTCACATGGACGAGTAAGAAACAACAGGCAGTGGCTCTGTCATCCACCGAAGCAGAGTTTCGAGGAGCAGTTAAAGCATCTTGTGAGGCAGTTTGGCTTCGGCGGATGCTTGCAGATATGCATGTTCCTCAGTCAGGACCAACTCCCCTATTCTGTGATAATCAAGGAGTGCTCAAACTAGCAAAGAATCTGGTCTTCCATGAAAGAACCAAGCATGTCGAAACTCATTGTCATTACATTCGTCAGCTGGTTGAAGACAAATCTATTCAATTACTGTATGTTCCTACCTTAGAGCAGTCCGCGGATATCTTCACCAAGTCTCTTGGCTCTGATAAATTTGTAAAATTTAGGGAAACTATTGGTGTTGTTGACAGATTGAGCATTATGGGAGGGTATTAGAATGTTTCCCGTATTAGAATGTTTTTGTTTTAATGCTCTTTTCTGTTGCGATCTTGTTGCAGTCTATCTTTAGATAGTTGCTAATATTGTATCATTGGTACTGTATATATGAGCTTATCGCTCCTTGTAAAGATAAATTATTCAATACAAATAATCTATTCAATTATTTTAGGGGTCGCAATAAGCACGAAAGCAGCTCCTAATCTTCCATTCTATATTCGTCATCAGTATAATGTCGACTTTGAATTTGTATTGCCTCTTTGAATGAACCACCTCCTTTTCTCGTAACCCTTATTCCCTGTATCCTCTAGACCCGTGTTCAATGAGTACCAAGTAAATTTTACAATCCTTCAACCGGTGCAGATATTCCTAATTTCTCCTTGACATGAGGATGGGAGATTACCAGAATGAACCTAACAATGTCTTTAGAATAGATATCGAGCCCACCCACTTTATATTTACTCCGCCAATGATTGGCATGCTCTTTTACCCTAATGGAATGGAATTACCAATCCGTAATCTTCCTCATGACTCCTTCGTATCCTCTATTCTTGCGGAAGATTACTTATATGATGCAAAGTTCGCAAATACCAATCACTACCATATTGGCGTGAAAGGAGTCGGATATGTATTTTCTTGGATGTTATAAGATTAATCTCCTAATCGTATGCTTGATGTCCTCCCATTTAATGGTCTTCCTTTTCCATGTATAGCGATTGCTTGTATAGTCGCGACTTTTGGAGATTAATCGCTAATTTGATAGTTATGATTTGTATTCTAACATTTGGGTGTAATAATAATTGTATTATATATATTTGTATTTTGTTATTAACATTATCAAATTTACATTTGGTATTTAGATATATAATATATATATTTTTACATTATATTAATTATATTATATATCATATTAATAATGGATTTGTTATTAACAATTTATTTATTATTATAATATTTTTAATAATATATTATTATATGTATATATTTATTTGAACAATATATTATTATATTATATTATTTTTATTTATTAAATTATCTTTTATTATTATTCTTTTGATTATTTAATTATCATTTATTATTGAATCCTATTTCAAAATGAGGACATTACAAGATATCAAGACTATCCCCGCACCGGATCCCAAAGATGCGCAGCTCCCGTCAAATTCCAACATCCAAACATCGTTGGAACTACTGGTACTTGCTTCTGTAGAACTTTGAGTAGGACTCGTAGCTTTTTCAACCACTGTGGAAGATTCATTTGAATTGAGGTCTATCTCTTGTTCTTCGCTTGCATCTGCAAATCTATCAGTATCTGAGAGACAAGAAGAACCTTTTGACCCATTAGTCCATTCTTGTGCAAACTTTGAAATTTCGTCAACATGAAGGTAGTAATTTCCCATTCCTGCTGACTCAAACAAAATTTGAGCATGAGGGTCATCAGATTTTACACCTGTGTACTTGGTCTCTCTCTAGAAGCAGTTTCTGCATAACACCCTTGACGGATATTCTTGCCTCTGACATATCCATGTTGATTTCACCCCCTACATCTTAACAAAAGTTACGTCCGAGTAACATTCCATAAGAGGCAAGAACGTCTGCGACCAAGACAGACATCTTAATCTTCTTCTCTGGGAAAGAAGCAAATGCAAATTGTGCATCCTTAATTTGCCCTCTGAGAGGTTCTTGCTTATTCTCCATGGATTGAATAGCAACTTCAGAAAGTCTTTGTCAAGGTAAGACCCAATGCATCTGCTACTTTAGCCGGCATAACGTTATCAGAAGCTCCAGAATCAATAACACAATTGCTAAGCTTGAAACCATTTATCAACAAAGAAATATAGAAATGCTCTATTTTCCCGGGAATGGATGTTGGAATAGTAACTAGGTTATTGGGTAAATTTTTAGGCTCTAGAACATTATTGAGAGCTTGTGTGGGTTGGGAATCCTTGACAAACTTAGTAGGTTTTTCTAATTGATCTGGATACGCTTGAAGATATTCAACTTCAGACATCTGAACTTTGGTCTTCTTGGCATGATCTATAATATCAAAAGCTTGGAAAGAACTTGACAAAGAAGCAGAAAATTCTTAGCCCGAGGCTTTGGATTTGACGTACTGGGTTTGGGTACATTAGATGAAACAGGAGTAGGCATACTTACTTGGATATTAGCTACGTCCTTAGGAAGGGTTGGCAATGAGGTTCCTCGTTTTGCAATGGTGATTGTTGTTTACACATCACCCTTTGCTTTTACAGCCTCATCTCTTTGACGAGCTTACTGTGTTTGAGAATGTGTCATAACCGCGTATGCATGACCAAAATCAGCCTCAGGTTGTGTATCTTCATAGTTTACATACCCGATGCTAGAATCGCCAGCTGCTTCTCATTTTCATTGTATAGAGCAGCAATGTCCTCCGTTTGATAATCATCTAGTATAGAACCAGTTTGATCATTTTCATGTGGCTGATTTGCCTGGCGGAGCTTCAAGTGCAAGCCTCTCCGGAGGAGGGGGAAGCTTTGCTTGATTCTTTGTTGCATAGTTGTGAGCAGCATTTGGAAATGTTCTCCGTGGGATATCCTTGTATGGGGCAGGAAAAGATCCCTGAGATATTTTATTTTTAAGAGCAAGTAATTTATTAACCAGCTTCTGAACCATAGGGTCCATACTACCTGAAGCGGAACCGTCATTGAAAGAACTTTTGTTGAAGGAATTTCCCTTTCATCGGTCCTTGCGAATCTTGCCAGTCATGATGAGATCATCCTCAATCTCTGTTGCCAGAGTTTGAGCATTAGCCAGACTGGTAGGAACGGCTCTTCTTAACAAGAAACTAACTTCCGGAAGCTGGGTATTAATGAAGAAGCACTTCAAGTTCTCTATAGTGGGCTGCGAAGCAGTTGGAATCTGTTTTGCCAGTTTGTTGAACTTGGCAATGAATTCATGCATGTCTTCATGCGCTTCTTTCTTCATTTGAGTAAGTTGAGCAAGCAAAGCATACTCATCCTCAGCAGGCTTAAAACGTTCTTCAAACTTAGTCTTCAATGTGTCCCAATCAGTAATAGCTCCAGTAGCAAGATTATAGAACTAATCTGCAGCAATGCCTTGTAAAGTCTCTATGAAGAGCCTTACAGAATCATCTTGATGTTCAACGCCCAGCACACCACACGCTATATAGAATGCCTTGATTGCGCATCAAGGTGTTGCTTTCCATCACCATAGAGCTTGGGAAAATTCTTACGGGAACCTTGTGGAAGAGGATGAAGTGGTGGAGTTAGGTCCAAAGGACCAAAAGACATTCCCCATGGACCCATAGCAGCCATTGTTGGAAAAACTAGGATGGACGAAATCAATGGCTTGAAAAAGAAAGGTGTTGCTTCACTTGGTACAGGATCCTTCTTCTTTGACAGTGGATAACAGGTAGTTCGTAAAAGAGGGGTTTTGTTAGTAAAAAGGTCAAGCTTAACTTGTTGGGCAATGCTTGGGGCAGCACTTATCGAACCTTTTCCCTTATTATGCTGAACATAATGACATAAACACTCCACTGTGTAGAAATGAAAATAACTTGAAAACAACCTTTAGAACAATAGTAAGACACTAAACTTCAAACGAAAGTGTGCGGCTTTCGAATGCGTTCGAATCCCCAGCAAAGTTGCCAAAAATTGTTGGCTAAATATTTTATAAGTAGCCATAAACACACTACTCGCGAAATGAGATATTTTAGACACAGTCCTCTCAACTTAGGGGAGGCGCCCTTCTTATTGCTGCTAATTCAACTAGAATCCAACAAGAAACTCAAATTTAATCTAAAATTGGGTGTTCCACGTATCACTTCCTCTTTCTTCTGGAAGGATTTTACTTTCACAAATACGCATTCTATGAGCTTGGAGACCTTTACAATTTCACCTCTAAATACTAGTTGGAGCGATAATACCAATAAACTCAAAATTAACCGAAAGATTAATTGCTAAACGTACTAGTTGACAGTAGACTAAGGAATATATATAAGCTCACAAATTATACACTATCCAAAATGATTTCAAACTATAAAGCAGCAATATGATAAGTACAAAGACTTAAACACATGAAACTTCTCTTTTACTTCTAATATCACTATGAATCACAACTCAAAGTCTATGAATTCACTTGTAACTAACTCAATTTGACAATTATAGCACAAAGCCTATACAAAATCAGTTTCAAGGCTCTCCTTATAGCAACACAAATAATTCCACAAGCCTTCTCAACTCAAAGATTAAAAGTACTCGCTTTTTATTTACTCCAAAGTTAACTTGCACAAATTAAAGCAAAGTTTGAACCTGCATAATTTCACCTGAGTTTTCTTGCAAAGAATCAAAGATAAAGATTCTACAATGAGCCCTCTAGTATTTATAGGAGAGAGGCTATGAGAAAAACATGGAAAACTAACTACCTAAGGTTGACTTATTCAATATTTCAGTCCTATGTAATGTGATTACATGTAATGAGATATGTAATAGAAATTTTTTCCTTTGCACATTTGACTACATATGCAATTACAGTTTTATGCTTTACATGCAACTTGTCAAACTAAAAACAAAATGCATATCTAAAATTCTAGAAAGCAATGAGAAATCTAATTGAGTGCTCGAAAGCACTTTTCACTCTTCTCCATTATGTGCCATGAAATCTTGAAACCTGTGAATGCTTTCCTGAATATCATTCGGAATCGGCCCAATGGTGTTCTCTTCAACAGTGGTTGTCTTGAAGACTGTATCTGAGCAACTAGTAATTATGACACCGCTTTCCTCAAGAACAATTTGAAGAAGATTGAGTGAAGTTTGGTAACCTGTGAGCTTGTGAATGGAAGTCAGGGTGAAGTGATCTGCCTCAAGCTCTAGGTGAATCATTAGCTAGAGCTCTGAGACCACAGTATCTTCTACAATTAATTCAGGGTCATCGCCTACCAATTTGCATGATATCTTCACAAACTGGGTGTTGATCTCTTGCTCCTTTTCGGCATATATTTCTATTGATGCATCCAAGTTTGTAAATAGGCCTTCAATGACTTGGCCCTTGTTCACCAAAAGATCCTTGGATCTAATGTAGTTCTCTCGAGAGAGTATTACCCCATTCACGCACAACATCTCCAGTTTCAAGTTTGAAAATTTATTCCAAACCTCCAAGTTTTTCTCAAGTGACTCCAAATCTTGACTGAAAGTTCCTTGAACTCCCTTCAAATGGGATGTCGATGTCCTAGCACATGTGAGCACCTAGAGTGCTTTCTTGATCAACTTTGTCCCTTGAAGCATCATCTAATCCACCCATGCATTAATGGTTGCAACCATCTCCCCAACTCTCTCAACCTGCTTGACAGATTCCTCTGCAATAGAGGATGTTAATGGATCAACCTGCTGTGAAACTCCAATAATCCTTCAAATTACTGCCATGAGTAACTCATTCTGCTCCTTCAACTGGTTTTTCTCCATTTTAAGCTCGTCACACTCTTGTGCTGGTAATGCTACGGATTCCTAAGCATCATTGACCAAACCAGCATGTGTTCGCTTACCCAAATCAAGCCTAGTGATTCTAAAATCAACAAGTTGCATTTCATCACGGGGCTTATCTGCAAGAGGTTCACGCAGGCAAGGTGATTTTGGTTCCGTGGAAACTTTATATGATGTGAAAGTAAAGAAAGACCCTATAGAGTGGTGGGGTAACCATGGAGATGAAACTCCTGAATTGCAATCATTTGCAACAAGATTGCTCTCACAAGTAGCTAGCTCTTCATCTTGTGAGAGAAATTGGAGTACTTACGGTTTCATTCATTCACTAAAGAGGAACCGGTTAGGGTCAAAGAAAGCAGAGAGCTTGGTGTACATTCATAGCTCACTTCGTCTTCTCTCTCGTGTAGATCCTGGATACAATGAGGGTCCTTCATCAAAATGGGATCAAATTCCACCCGATGGAGAAGTTGTTGCCCTTGTAGATGAAGAGGTTGAAGTAGATGGCCTTATTGACTTACCCTCTGTTATTCTACCAACAGAGGAACTTGAGCTTGAGAGCGATGAGTATGTGGACAGCATCATAGCTGAGGACCTTGATATGGATTATCAAGGCCCAGAAGACTAGATAATATCATAATAGATTAAGATGTCTGATTTTTGTTTCAGTTTTTCATTTGCATATCAGCTTGTTGTCTATCAAGCTTAATTCAATATGTAATCAGTTTGAAACTTTGATACAATATTGATTAACACTAAACTTCTAAACGTTTTGAATTTTTTGGTTTTCACTGTTCAAGTTAGAACTGGAAGTTTATCATTTTCAAAATGTCGTACTAATTATATAATTTATGATCTTGTTCATATTTAAAGTTTGCTTTCTTTGTTATGCATCTAAACATTCAGCATATATATTATTACAAACATATTACAAATCTGAAACTGAAAACAATACATCAATCTACAAACTTTATCATTGTTCTTGTTTTGAAAACTCAATGTCATGACTCGTGACTCATATTTTCAGATTTTCTACAAAAAATTATAATTATAGTAAAAAAAAAAGTTAGCATATCCAAGTACCCCCGTCCCCATGCAACCTTGAATGCTACTTATCATAAGGTGGGTAATGTGGATACAGCCTCATATCACAATGCAGATTTTGGGTTAGAACACTTGCATGGGAGTTATAAATTTCAGAGTCCTCATCATTTGGTTGGGCAACTTAAGGTTAATGACAACATGATTGCCACAACCATAGAGCATTTCGATATTGCTCGTCAGATGTTGGCTACCTTTGGTTGGAGTACTCCAATAATGAATGAACATGGTGATAGTAGCCTTTGCCTAGAAGAGTTCCATGCACTTCGAGAAGCCATTGGAATAATGAAACGTAACTATTTACAGTTATTGGTTGATAGACACTATCTTCTCGAGTGGGATTGTACTTGCTATTATGCTCTTAAGGTAAAGGAGGAGATAGATGAGCTCACCCATGAGCTAGAGGTGACTATGGATTCATTGAAAAGTGCCTAGATGGCCAGTGATAGGCTAATCACGATTGGAGGAGCTTACCATGGAGTTGAGTTTGGCACAGTCTTCACTAGCTACAGATACAGTACAATCTTCTACAGTGGTTGTTGGTGATGATCATATATCCATGGGTTGTAGTGAGGATATGGCTACATCCATCGTTGATACAGTTGCAATAGTCTCAAATGGGATGAGTATTTTGGTTGAGAGCAACAGAGAACCACTTGTTGCATCAAGTCCTCCCGAGGTTAGTACTATGATAGATGATACTGGTCAGATTGTTGATAGCTCTTATGTGGCAGTAGTGGATTCTCCAGAGAGTTGTGTGTTAGTTCATGACATTACTCCATCATCTCCATAGGGGACTCGTAGAGTGTCATCTGAATGGGAGTATGGTTCTCATGTAGATTTGTTTCCCTCTCTTGGAAGCAAATCTATTACTTCATCACATGCATCTGATTTTGGACGCCAGCTTGTTGTGTCACAGAGTCAGAGTGATCAACTCAGGGTTGCAAAAGAAAAGGTTGATTCTTCCTCATATTGTTTTTACTACATAGATTCGTTTATTGAGTACTTGCTTGAGAGTCTGGAGTTTCACGAGGGACCGTTTGGAGTCGCTGAGGATACTCTCATCTAAGGTTCATGCGGCATTCAACAATTGGTGGGAGCGATTGTAGATACTCTAACTACAATGCTTCCTCATAGAAATTTTGTGGTTGGGTTTGTAGAGAGGGTTACCAGAGCTCCTGCCCAATCAGTTGTTCAGGGTTAGAGATTGGAGCCATCTGTTGATTCCAGAGTTATTAGTGATGAGCCATTGATAGAGGTTGGAGCTTTCCACCATAACTACACAGTGAGAAGTGTTCTTCACTTTTCTTTTGATCCACATGTGGAGGACTTGATGATGCGTCGGTGTGGTGGGATGGATATTCACCATCTTCACTAGATGGAATCAGTAGCTGTAATTTGGTGGGGGACTACTTGCAAAGTCAGCACATCCATGGCAATTTAGCAGAGGATGGAGACAATGGTTGTGATATAGACACCTTCGGGAGTTCTTATATCCACAGTACGGTTGGATTTAACATCTGTGGGGGACTGACAGAGTGTAGAGTGAGATTTGGTGTAGTAAATGCTTCAAAATATTCTTGCCTCTGTATGATGGATGGATGTGAGTTTCGTTTATTCTGGGATCCAGGTTGTGACAAGGGTAGCACTGTAGGTTGGATGGGTCCCATTGGATTGCTTCACCATTTCCATCATGGTGACATTGTGATCAGATTAGAGCAGCAAAACTTTGAGGATGTTCTTCTTGGCAGGCTTCTATTTAGGATTTGGGATCTAGGCATATTTGGTTAGACACTCTTCAATGTGTTGTGGGGTCCTTCGCATGCATCGGGGTTCCAATTTGGGTTCACTAGGGAATATTGCAATGTGTATATGGTGTGCATTACTTGCAGTTTCATTTTCAATCCGCGTGTCCATGATTTGTTTCAGATGCACAGTTTCAATGCGCAGAGATTGGATAGGTTTCTTGTTGTTCATTTATGTGTCGTTGTGGTTATCTAGTGTTGTAGCAGTTGTGTTTCCGTGTGGGACATTTCACAGTCTTCCTTTGGACTTCTAGTGTAGTGGAGTTTCTTGCACTCATGATTTCTTGGGGACAAACAATCTCACGGAGGGCGGACAGTAACGTCCCCATTTTCGCGAGCATCAAAGTTTGTTGGATTAGCCTATCACTGGCCCTCATAGGCTAAAGCAGTTGGATAAAGGGTCCCCTTTTTGCAAAGACTGGAGTATATTCTCTATTAGAGCTTAGTATATGTTCAGGTTTGGCCTTCGTTGGACTCAATTTGGTTGACTTACTATTTATACTAAGTGACTATTTCAAGAAAGTCAGGATAACTATTTATAGCAGGGCACCTGAACAAGATATGATTGAAATGCACAATTGGTTTCATCAGATAATGAGGGATTTACTATTTATTGTAAGTCAATGATTCATAGAGAGAGACCCTTACTATTTTTAGTAAGGCAGTTGGGTGCACAATGGACACAATGGTTGACTTCCAGGTTCAGACAAAATTGAACAATAACGATTATTTGCAAAATTCTATAATTATTAATAAAGTGATTACTTTATTAATAAAGTGCAATTATAATATAAGATATTAAAAATCACTTTATGTGCAATGGGGCCATGAACCTCATTTAAGTGATTTTTAAAGTGCATTAATTAGTTATAATCTAGAGGCTAAATATTAAAATATTTTAATAAAGTCATGTGCACACATTTAATATTATTTTAAATGATATTAAATGATTAAGAAGTCTCTAGAAGGGATCAACCAGCTTTGAGAAGTTTATAAAAGGGTTCAAAAAGCAAATGGAACTCATTATTATTGATCATTTTCAACACTTGGCTTTGTGCTTTGGCATTTTAGAGGTGAGACCTACGGTTTTGCTGCAAAGTTCTCTTGGAGAGTGCAACTTCTCTTTGATTCAATCTTTCTGAGGGTTTGAAAGATCATGTGAGGTTTGTTAATTGGTGGCTTTATCTTAGAAGTCACATTGTGCTTGATTGGAGGTTTTTTATCAACATTTTCAAAGGTTACTTAGAGAAGATCAGAGTTATTGAAGACAAGCATTATTAAATTTCTTCATTGCTGGTTGTGCCTTCTTCATTGGCACGTGGGAATCATTAGTGTGCAGATTGGAAGTTATAATCTACAGAAAATTTCAAGGGTTTGATGATTTAATTGTTGTCCTTTATTGGGCGGGGTTTGGTGATATTCTTTATGTTGTATGACTGCTGCAAACTCTATACTTTATTCTGGCAAGCATGTATGGCAAAGGGTTTCAAGGCATATCTTACCTGTAAGTTCATGAATTGTAACTCTTAGATTTTCTTGGTATTGTTGATTTAGATAATAGGGGATATTTTATCAACTAGGTTGTCGATAATATGTGAACATACTGAGTATCTAAGCTGATATAAAATTTTGGAATTATCAGTTGTATATTCCCTATGTAATGTCCAGTTTTTTTTGAGTTGAAATTACTATTGCAATATCTTCTATTTTTCTGCATTATATTGTTGTATCAAACATTGCCAATATGTCAAAAAAAAAACCCAAAACAAAGAAAAGTGAAAAATTAGAAATTAAATATCCTATCAAGGGTGGGATATATATATAATTGTTGAAGTAATAAGATTTACAATAGTAATTCTAATTTATATAGTTAATCACATAATTATTTATAATCCATTGAAGTTAGTATATTCATAGCCTATTCCTTAGTCTCTTGCCATAGCCCCTTTTGAGGATAGATAGGTTGTGGGGAATAGTTGGAGAAATTCCTCACAAGTTGGGTGAATCCGAAGAGAAGTTAAAGCATGTATTTCTGGAAACCCCAAGGGCATAGTTCCAAGATGGGTATGAATATGTCTCTGGAAACCTTGAGGGAATCAATGTGTAGATTGGTGTTCGAGCGCCCTATGAAAATTACTTCCTTTCCTCCTTAGGGTTGAGTTTGGACTTTGGAGAGAAGTAAGAAATTGGGCTTAAGTATGTTAACTGTCAAATGTATTATGAATCATTAATTGTTTTTATCTGATTCAAATGCATAGTAGTGTACATCAATCATTGGGAATTGACAGCCTCCTAGTAGGAAACATTACAGAGACTAAGTAAATTGTCATTTCCATGTGAAATCCAAATCCTAGTTGGGAAGCTTAGGGTGAAACAAGTAAAGTCCTAGTTGGGGACATTACATGGACTTTTTCTCGTACTTTAATACATTGCCATAAGCACCATTCAAGTATCATCCTACTCATTCAACATAGAAGGATCAACTTCAAGATCAAGGAAAGAAGATTGATAACATAAGATGTGGACTTTTTCTCATAATTCAATATATTGCCATAAGCACCATTCAAGCCACATCTGTCTTCATACACAGAATGCAGAAGTTTCTATTCACAATATGGCACATGCCGCTTTGCCTTGTCCAAATCTAGATAATCAATGTGTTGTCAGTTAACTGCTGGTTACGTTTGTTTGGCAGTAATGCTTAATGTTATGTGTCAGATAATCAATATACAGACAATTACTACAATAAACATTAATCAGGAAATACATAATAGGGTATTGATTAGGCAATAACAATTGCCTAACACAAAAGTTAAATTATACCTGTAAATCGTCGAGAATGCAGTCACCAATGAAATCTATTGTATTTCTCAAATTTCTTTTTGTTTTTATTGCAGAGAGCACATTGAACAACTAAACTGTATATATATATTTCAATTCAGAAAAGAGTAAGTTAACTGTTATTACACTTAAGAGTAGACCTTAAAGAAAGTAAACAAAGCATGGCACATGACCTCTATTTGAAGTGTGCTTAATCATTTATGGTTTCAATCACCAAAATCATTTGAGCTTTCATTTGAGAGTATCAAACTGTTATTTTCCTATGTAATATCAACAGAAAAAGTATTTCTTTTTACTAATTTACCTGCGGAAGGCCAAACATTTGGTCCATAAAATTCTTTCAATGCTCGAGGGTCATCTTCAGCCACTTCAACTCCAATAAAAAACCCCTCCTTACAGTCCCCTATTTCAAAAAAAAATCGAAGTAATTTTGAATAGCATACAAGTATAAATGATGTCTAGTGTTATAAATGACACAGATATACTTGAAGCCCTTAACTCACAAGACAACAAAATTACTAGATTGCAGACTCAAGAATGCAATACAAACTGGGAAAATATTAGAATCATTATTCTGGAAAATGTAGTGTCCCTTTCTAGTATTTTCATAAACTTTGTAATTTATTTTTTATTTTCAGACTATGCAATATTTAAATATTTATAACAGCAAGTAAACCAACATTGAATGACTGACACATAGACACTTCATATGATATTTTTGTATTAAACTTATCTGAAAACTAATACAGGGTACAAAAGGAAACTCTTTTACCAAGGTTACAACACTAGGAGTGTCATGAAGCGGACATAAAGAAATGGGTCCCTGGAACTCAAAACCTAGGTATGTAAAGAATCTGGTCAAACTCATTGAGTCTACCACATTTGCCGATCTTGGTAAGTCCTATGAATAAGACCCAGTTGCAGTTGGGCAGAAAAACATTAAGACTTAAAACAAAAACTCATAAAATGATGTCTCGCATCCTAAAAGCACATTTGTTTCATTTTCAAGCGCGGGGAGGGGAAAAAACTAGTTTTTGAGCAAAAAGTATGTCACTGAAGAAAAAGATGACACATAGGTTGACCACGAAATAATTATTGAAAACAATTTGGGCAGCTTTCTAGTAACCCTCATTGAATCTAGAAGACCTTATAAAGGATTTGGAGGAGCCAAAAGTTGATTTAGTGAAGCCTCCCATTGAGATGGAGAAAATTTGAAGAGGTAAGTTTGTATTTTGAAGTTTTTTTTGTTTCTATATTTTTAAATTTTCATTGCATTTAATGTCCCCTTTTTGGGACATTCGAAATTAATTAAATAATTAATAATTTAAGTCGTTGAAATATAATGACAACTTTATTTAGTTATTTAATAAATCAATTAAAGTCTTTTTATGTCAACCGGAATTATGAGATAAAGTAACTTTTTTTCAAATTAAGAAGACAAAGAAATGGAATGCCAACAGACAAGCTAATGAAAGGCCATGAGTTTTCTGAAGACTGCTATAAAAATTCAAGGGAAGGATTATTCCGGCATGTTCGGATGTTTATTGAATTTGTCATAATATTGCTTGATGCTTTGGCATTAGCTGAGATTTCAAGAGACGAAACCATTCAGGATTTTGATAGAGGAGCTGAACGGAAACCTAGTTCTTCCTGTGAGTAGATTCACGACAAAGTCCACATTGAGCATATTTTTGAAAGTCTCTATTGAGATAAATTTGCAATAGCAGAGGTATTTGCAGATCTGTTATTTACATTGGGATTTGGAGGATAGAATTTATTCTAAATCTGATCGAGACATTCCTTATAATGTCTAATATTTATTGAAGAAATAATATTCGTGAACATATTTTATATTACTTTATGAATTGTAAGTGGGTTTGGTCTTTACTTTGGGGCGTCTCTCATAATGTTCGATTTATATAACCTTTGAAGCTGAACTTTTAATGCCGTAAGGAAAATTGATATTTTCTAAACATTGTTATGAGGAAATTAATATTCCGGAGACCCTTGGATATCATTTGCAAATAATAATGACGTCGTTTCAATATTCAGTCTAATATTTGGCCACTAATATCTTCTATATGAGATTGAAACATTAAAGTTGGGCATTTAATTTTGGCGTGGAGTCTTTAGATATCCCATTATTATTTGTCCATAACCATTGATAGATTGTCGTGGTCTGCAAAAACATATGATTCTCATCGATCACTGAAGAGGAGATTATTCTTTGGCGTCCAGTATTATTTAGTGATATTAAGAGTTGGGCAACGACAACATATATATCTCGTGTGTCTTATTTGATGGTGTCGAAACATTAATAAACTATTAACAGGTTCCCTATACAGCTACAGGATTGCACGCAGGAGAATGCTAATAAAAGGTAATGGTAGCACCAAATAGGAAAGATCATGACGGAGATATAAAATCAGTATTGTTATACCTGTCATGAGTGCCTGGACAAAGCAATGAGTTCTAGTTCAAGCTATAAATGTATGCATGTGTGGGTGCATGACTGAGGATTCTAATTTGGTATTCTGGAGATGTCGTTTCATTGTTGTTGTGTAATAAAATTTTGAGCATTGTTTGCGCCTATATGTCTAGTCTGTGACTATTAAGGGCAGCAACTCTACCCTCTATTGGTGCGTGGGAAGCTATTCTAGCATCAACAACCTTCCCTAGAAAACATTATTTGTTGGAGTTTGGTGTTTTAAATTTTGTTTTGCCTCTATGTGTATACGTGAAGTTGCTCCTACTCAGCATGGCCTGTTCATTATGAAGGACTAATCATACTATATTCATAGCCTATTCCTTAGTCTCTTGCCATAGCAACTTCACGTAATCATGACCCTTGTGAGCTGATGCCTGGGTTTGAGGGTTCCAGTGGCAGACTTACTATTTTTAGTAATTCTGGACTTACTATTTTTAGTAAGTCAGTTTAGTCAGTTTCCCTTTCTGGCAGTGCAGTATCAGCAGTGGTCAATTTTCCAGACAATGTTCAGTTTGTACAATTCCTTGATTGGGAACTTACTATTTATAGTAAGTCTAATTTTGGCAGTTGTTATTTTTGGCAGTACAGTTACATGCCATGAGATCAGTCGCTTCAGTAGGATATACAAAATTCATCGTCAGAATCATACTTGATAATTAATGGTGTTAATTAATAACGACATGTTATTAATTAATAAAAGGTTATATTATTATAATAATAATAATACTTTATTATTATAATGATTTAAGAAGTTG
>MU224125.1:2568386-2584213 GCA_018584345.1 Thuja plicata
AAATTGTTCTTGGGAATTGTTCCTAATTATCTGAGCCCTAGCTGAAGGGTCAAATTAGTTTCCTAGTAGACTGATTCTGCTGGAGCTAATCATTAATTGGTTGCTGAAGTATAACCAATTCTTCTTCGTACTGTTTTGCCTGTGACTGGAGGAAGGATTCAATTCTGAAAATTGAATCAACATTGAATTATGGCCTGCTTGAAGAGGCCATTCTTATCTATTGGAATTTAGAAGAAATCATTACTAGTTGTGATTTCAATCACCTGGCTGGGAATCGAAAACTAATGCTGGAGGCGTGGAGAGTTTTGGAGATGTTAAGAAGCCTTTACAATCAGTAAGGGTGTGCGTGGATTTGGGACTGCTAGAGTCTCATCCGTAGCGGCTGAGAAAAGAGAAGTTGACGGCATCCATTGCTGAAGGAAACGTCAGCCCTCTTGCAAAAAGTATGTGCCACCTTCCTGCGTGGAAACTGCCTCACGTGAAGTGTAGCAAGTCAAAGCATTAGACTGTTGTTGTTGACGCTAGGAGTCCAGTCACTTAGCACGTGGACCAGAATAAAGGTCTCAGCAGCCGCCACTATCATTCAACGCCTTTAATAACAAGTTCTTCTAATAAATCGTTTTTTCCTTTGTAACAATACTAAACGTTTTGTATGAGGCATAGATGTAGTTGGTATTGTAATGGAGGTTAAATGCATATGATTGAAATACGATCTTTGAACCATATCTTTTCCAGAATTCTGAAAATAATTAAAATCTGCCTTTATTTGTAATGCATTCGGTATATGGAGAACTTTGATCATAAAGACAGAGATTATATATATACAATATTAAATAAACTTAGAGTTTGCAGTCAAAATTGCATTAAAAGACAGCCAGACTCATTACAGAAACATTAAAAGTCGAGATGTAACTTCAAGAAATTAGTAACTTGACAAAGACTTTGTATTATCAGAGAACTTTGGGTAAGAGCTGAACAAGTTTCTTACAGTGATTGCCTGCCAACTGTTTGACGAAATGCCAAACATATGAGTTACACAGAAATTGATAGAAATTAGATGTTTTAAAAATGAGGCCAAGTCAGGCTCATTACACACTAAAGGCATCCTATCCTCTGCGTCCAAGAAGATTATCATCATTGGAAGCAACGAATTTACAGCTGCAAGTAGTCTCTACTGTCTGCAATCAATTAAACAGGTTATATACTAAATTTTGCAATAATAGCATACCTCATCTTTGGTAAATGTTATGCACAGAAATATCATATGTTAAAATTATCTGAGTTTTGCATTTGAAAGTTCAGGAAATTCTTACAACCCTATGTAATCTCATTGTGCTTATTATTTGCAAATTTTCGTACTTATCTATTGTCAATAATTATTTGCAAGCTAAATGATAAATCTCAATCAAAATTATCAAAACATCTAACAGAAAATAAAGGTTTCAAGCCAGCATGTCAATCTTTGATTCAATGATTAAATGTGAACCGTTTGACAAAATTACAAAGAGGTAAAAGTTTAAAAAAATTGAGCAAGATTCTGTCAGCGGATCTTACAGTGGTATCAAACGCAAGGTCTTGCCATCCTTTGGGTCTATTACAGTTTGATGCAACCGAGTAATAGAAAGTTAAGAGAAGATTTACGAAAATTTAGTAAATCCCACAAGCATCGGAAGGGGAAACAGCATCGAGGTTGATTGGTGTTCATCAGAGTTATCCTCTAGCAATACAGGGCAGGTTACAGGTATGGGAGATAGAAGTGGTAATAATCTACCACGAGATGAAAAAAGAGAGGCTCGAGATATCATGCGAGGCATACAAAGAAAGGCAGGAACAGGTGGCTAATGTATTATAGCAGCTTATTGTAGCCATTCAACAAATGAGTGCAGCCTCAAGGAGATCTAAGCATAGTCGTAGTATTGGTGGTAGCACAATTGGCTCCCCACAGGGTGAAAGAGCTCCCACATGCTCTTCTGATAGACCTTTGATGCCTACTTTTCTTGTTGGTGATGATGACGAGGAAGTGAATAATGCTGAAGCGGAGGGGGCATTTCCTGATAACCTAATGACTATGCATGATGAATGGAGCTTACTAACAGAACATGTCAGGGCAGATTTAAACTTCATGCAGTATATGGGGCAGCAAATGGAAAGCATGAGAACTAGGGAAGATAGAAGGCCAAAAACTCAAAACAAGGACTTGAGGCATGCTACGAACAAGTTGACACTTCCTACATATGATGGCAGCAGTAAGACAACTACATGAGCTTGGATACATAAGCCGGATACTTTCTTGACACTCAAGCCCATGAAGAAGATAGAAGCAATTAAATTTGCTACTATGCACTTAGTCGGAGATGCCTACAATTGGTGGCATCATGGACTCGTGACTCATGAGTCCATGACCATGGATTGATTAATTCATATGAGGAGTTGAGTAACAAGTTAATTGCTCGCTTTGATAGAAAGGATATAGAAGTATTCTATAGGGAGTTGGCACAACTGAAACAGAGTGGTTCATTGGATTCTTTTATCAAAGAATTTTAGTGATGGTGCCAAATATGTCAGAGAAAAGTAAGGTCATGCTATTTGTTGAAGGTTTGAATGATAAGATCAAAGGATTTGTGAAGGTCCTCAAACCTAGCTCTCTACAGGATGCAATTAAGAAGGCAATGGACCTAGACACTTCATCCACTTCCTATCAGCAGCCTAAAGTAAATTCCAAAAGCTCTACATGTAATCAAAAGATTGATGATCAGCCTAAGACTATCCCTCCTAAGGTGGATTATGAGACAAGAAATGAGCTAAGGAGGAAGAAACTATGCTTTACTTGTAAAGAACCATGGACTCCTGAACATAGGTGCCTTGGAAAAGGGAAAATACATTACATTGAGGTAGTTTTAAAAGATGAGGAAGAGCAGATTATGGACAGCAAACATAAGGATAGCGATGAGCAGCCCTCAGTGGAAAGTAATGAAAATAGGACTAATAAGCCTAAGGTCACCACTGCTACATTTTCAGGAGTACCTTGGTACAATCCCTTCCGATTAAAGGGACTACTTAAGGTGTAGCCAGTAGTCTGGTTGTTAGACACGGGTGTTGCATACAACTTCGTTGGTGACCAATTAGTTGTAGAGCGCAGATTACAGGTTGAGAAATTCTCAAGTTTCAAAGGTGATAGTTGTTAGTGGTGGAACCTTGAGTTGCACTACATTGACTGATAGCTTCTATGTGATCAATTTAGAACAACTTGATGTGGTTCTAGGCATGCAGTGGCTGCAATCTGTTAGTAGGTACTCCTTGGATCATCACAAGATGCAATTGGGTTTCTTAGAGGATGGGAAGGACGTAGTGTTGAAGGCTTCATCAGATGGTGAGCCTAGAGTAGTGTCAACACACAAGATGGAAGCAAAGTTCTCAAGTGCATTTTTATGTTAAGATCATTGCTGCCCATTTGATTGAGAAATTAGAAAACGAAAGTATAAAACAACAAGAGGCAATTTTTCAGTTTATAGATAATTCGTTATTTGAAGTAGATGATGATGTGCTATGTGATAATCCACTCTTTGAGTTGGATGATGGAGCACCTCTTGACTTAGATGACACAAGGACATTGAGTTGTTACAAACAAATGATAGGAAATGCATTCCTGATGATGTCAAAAATCAGATTATTAGTTCTAATAGTGCTAATACGATTTGTTGCAGCAGGTTTGCAACCTAATTTTTATGTGATAACAAGGTTCCAAATTGTAGTTTGACAGAGTAGAGTAGTAGAAACATGATGGGTACGAGTCCAATAGTTGCAAGCCTCAGTCTTTGCACAAAGAAGGTGGTACTTATCAGCTTGATTGCATTGTGAGGAGTGCATATCATTTCTCTTTCAGCCTCCAAGTTGATGAGTTGAATAAGTTTGTGATGAAAAATAAGAAGAGACTAAATGAGTGGTATAGAGAAGATTATATTTCATCATGGTACGAGATGTACTCACTGTCAAAAAGAAAATTCGCAGCTTCTAGGATTTTCAGTTCGCATTTTCCAGATTTTTTTATGTTGGGCTTCAAACAGGTGAAACTAAGAATAAGTTGAAGTCTCCAAGTGATAGGAATGATATTTCTCCAAATTGGCCTTGTGATCCTAGTATTGGTATGAAATTCGTGATTGCTTGAGGACAAGCAATCTCTAAGGAGGGAGGATTGTAATGTCCCCTTTTTGAGACATTCAAAATTAATTAAATAATTAATAATTTAAGTTGTTGAAATATAATGACAACTTTAATTAGTTACTTAATAAAGCAATTAAAGTGACTTTTTATGTCAACCGGAATTTTTAAATAAAGTCTCTTTATTTCAAATTAAGAAGACAAAGAAATAGAATACCAAGAGACAAGCTAATGGAAGGTCATGAGTTTTCTGGAGAATGCTATAAAAATTCAAGGGAAGGATTATTCAGGCATGTTCAAATGTTTATTGAATTTGTCATTAGCTAAGATTTATGGAGACGAAACCCTTTAGGAATTTGATAGAGGAGCTGGACGGAAACCTGGTTCTTCTTGTGAGTGGATTCACGATGGAGTCCACATTGAGCCAATTTATGAAAGTCTCTATTGAAACAAAATTGCAATAGTAGAGGTCTACAATTCACTTTAGGGTCTACAATTGGAAAAAATGAATAAGTTTTTGAATCTGAAATAAGCACAGAAAAGAGGCCATTTGCAGAGCTGACGGGAAACCATCATGGCCGTTTGATTCTTGGACTGTACAGGCATTGAATGTGAAGGTAGTGACTCATTCCTGGCAATATCAAGTTCCCATTTCAGACATTTACAGCAGATCATCAGTTCTGGGCGTGGTTTAAGCCTGGACGACATTATTGTTGGGAGATTATTCACTTACAGCAGATAGACTCCTCCATTATGGAGTCACTGGAATATTAGAGAGCAGAGGCACAGACGTGACTGAAGGAATTATCATGACAGCAATGAGTAATTGTTAAACTCAAGCAAACTTTCAGCTGGGCATTGTTTGGAGTCTGGACTCTGGACGTCTCCTTCAGGAGGCCATTAGCATTCAGCTCTTAAAGATATAACAGTCTGTTGCATTGTTGGATTGGACTGCTCAAATCTGCCAGATGCAATTGAATACCACAAAGAACTCAAACTTCTAAATCACTGCATCTCATAGTGAAGTCATTCTGTGATTAGATATCTCCTTGGTGTGAGGTCGCGTGAGTCCAAGTTGCTCATATATTTATGGTTATTCTTGCTGGTAAAAGTTTCTTTAAATCTGCACATTTGTATGTTAGAGTCTATCTTTATAAAACTGTGGATTGGCTGCCAATTGTTTGACGAAAACATCCATATGAGGGTTCTAATCTCAAGTTATCTTTCATGCCAAATGTTTGCTAAAATGTCGAGTGCTTTCATATTGCAAGTAAATGAATCGGTTTGCTATTGCCTTTCAAGTGTTTAACATATTTTCTATGCAAAGCTCTTGCTGTTTGTATTATGTTCATGGTGCAAAACTCAGAAAATTGCAGATCATATCTTGCACTCCTTCTGTTTGACGAATTACCACTATCACTAAATTGAAATTATAAAGTCAGAATTATAAGGGAATCGTACAACAGACTCGGAGATAGAAACAACGAGTTCCAATTTTACCACTGAAGCTATGCGAAGGGGTAAATGAACTTTTTAGCAGTTAAACCAATCATGAGAATTCTGGCACTGCTTTAAAACGGTCAATTGTTTCCAGTTAGTGGGGATCATGGGGTGATGGGAGGGCCTACTTGGAAAAATTATATTAGCACGATTTAAGCAAAAATCCTTTATATATTCCATGAAGAGTATGTTTCTTTCTGACCAAAAGAAATTAACCTTGACGGCAGCCTAAAATTCCTAAAAACAGACATTACACTTATTACAGAGCAAATTGAAATAAATTCACTACGCATTGTTCTGCCTTTCTTTTCCTAGAGAAACCATGGAATTCAATGTAAACACTAAGTACACCAAATGTTCGCCAGGCTCAAATCCAGAAATATGCATGTACTCAGAATCTACATCCCCGCCGCAAAGCCACCCCACGCATAAGCAAAATTC
Organism: Thuja plicata; assembly: GCA_018584345.1. NCBI lineage: Eukaryota > Viridiplantae > Streptophyta > Pinopsida > Cupressales > Cupressaceae > Thuja > Thuja plicata. The sequence continues at coordinate 2,574,486 of MU224125.1, forward strand.
CACTAAATATGCAATCATGTTACATAAATATAACCTGCATGTCACAATTGAACAAAACCAAAGGAGGAAAGCAAACCTTTGCTCTGTTTGCCTGGGTCAAGCAACTCATCTTGGACGGGGGTATAACCCCTGTATTTCTTGTTCCTTAACGATACCATTTTCTGCTCCACTGGCAGCTCAAAGAATTTCGCGCTTTGTCGAAACACTTCCTCCATAAATTCTTCACTGATGCCATGATTTATAAGATAGAAAAACCCACTGTCCAAACATGCCTGCCAGCTAGAAAACAGAAAGAAACCTTAGCCAAATGATACTAAGCAGGCCATAACTAAATGCCAAATGCGACGTTTAAACAGAAATTTTGTTACTTGAATATCCGAATCTCCAAATAACAGTGTGTTTTTTTATTCAAACATCTGTGAGACATGCGGTAAACTTAAAATGTACAAATGTAAAATGTTTTAAGTATAACCACCCACCCAATTATGGATGTGGGCTACCAATTGGACAGACCGAGGGAGAAACTGACAATACAGATACGCAGATTTTTAAAAAAGGGGGCCATGATTAAATTGAAGCACATGACATGAATCACCTGTCTGATAAGATTAGATGATTTATGCAGGTCCGGACTTGACAAGTCTATACAAGCAAGGGATGAGGCATCTGCTGAATTAGGAATCGGCATGGCGATCTTCCCAACTGAACAGAAATGCAATCGAATTAAATATAACAACCAAGAAGGTGACCTTACTGCCACCTATTAACAATCTCCTCACAACTAAAGATGGGTATCTGGGCTCACTAAAATAAATATTTAAAATAGATAATATTTATACAGCCAGTGACATACCAACTATCAAAAACTGTGGTTTTCAACAGATCCAACGGTGGAAGGGTTTATTTAATTATTAATAACAAATCATTATTTCTTATGATGATTTGTCTCAAAATGCGTTTAATTTAATTGACACAAGATCAGTGATGGCGACGCATTTAAAGCCCACTTTCGTGCATTTTTAAAGCAATTATCTGTATGGAGGGCATCCATTCTTTTTCTCCGTCCCATGTGTGAGCACTTCCATGTTTTTTTTTTGACTTGGGTGGATAAAATATCATGGCGGTAGCCCAAAATTATATATTTTAAAGGAAAAATGTTTGACTGAGAATGATAAATATCTCAGTGCGTGATTAATAAATATTTCCCACAAAGACAACCTCAAATCCTCCTCAAACTCTCCATGATTGGCTTTTGTTAAAAAACTTCTGGTGTCTGATCCGCGCGCTTCTCTATTACGGCGTAGAGATTATTTTTAAAATTTCGTCATTTTCTTTCAATAGTCAAATTTTACTCATTTTTCCACTTTCATTCTTTGTTTTTTCTCAGTTTTTTCAATTGACTCCTCCATTTCTGGACTTTATATGACGTAGAGAACAACCAGAGTAGAAATTGTATTTTTATTAATTAGTTTTTAATTTAATTTCTTTGGTCAAATTTTACTCATTTCTCTTTTCCTGTGAAGCTTTTAAAAAATTCTCCTTTTTATTATAATTTTTATAAAAAAATTATTCTGTATTGCCAAATAGGAAATTAAAAGAGTTAAATTTAATCAATTTAAAGTTTGATTAAGTAAATTATGTGTTTTATATATTTTACTTTTCTAAATTAGCTTTTTTTTCTATAAAGTTTATAATTGTTTTTATAAATTTTCAAAAATATTGAGTAAGAGGTATAACATATTAATTAGTTTAAAGTATTGTTGTTAGAATAATAAATTTGTGAATAATAATAATATAATATAATTATGTGGAGAGGCTGCATTTGTTAGAATAAAAAGGTATTTTCACTTATTAATTAAACTATTATTGATTTGATTATTAAGTCATTTTTTTATTTCTAGTTCACTTAAGCTAAACTTTAGACATATAATAATTAATTATATTATTGTACTTGCCGTTCGCACGAATAGTGAATTAGTTTCACACCAATGAACCAATCACAAATCATATGTAATGGTCTTTTAATTTACAATATAGTATATTTATGAGATATTACTCTAAACATGCTATTTTCATTAAAGTAAAAAGGTATTTTCACTTATTAATTAAACCATTATTGATTTGATTATTAAGTCATTTTTTATTTCTAGTTCAGTTAAGCTAAACTTTAGACATATAATAATTAATTATATTATTAATTATTATCATCAACTTAGGTTTCTCCACTTTCTGGTGTTTGATCTTCTTTATAAAGATTGATCTCTTTGTAATTATTAATTCTTTTGTAATTTCCTCAATTCTCTCTCTGAATGAATTTTTCATCTTTCAGATCATTCTAAGTTTTGTCTCAATTCTTTGCTTTTGTGCGGATCTTGGTGGTTGAATTCTTCGAATTCCAATATTTTGGAGCACCGAGGGTTTCAAGCTTTCAAAGTTTTTGTGTGGATCTAGAGGGGAGCTATTTTTTGGAACACTTTGGGCACAAACCGACCTCACCGTTGTGCTCAAAATGCCCAAATTACCTATTTCCATATAAGGCACATCCAATTTGGACACAATTGCATTTTGAGACAAAAAAATATTTGCCCATACGGCCCTATTCTGGGCATGATATTTTAGGCAGGTGGAAATAAAAATTTAAAATCTTGAAATTTCTTTTTCAAATTTTTGAAAAAAATCAAAAAAACTCATTCTTTTATAGGGTTTTTGCGTGTACTTTTTGGCAAAAAAAATTTTAAAAAAAAAAAACAAAATTCAGTGGGGGTCGTACCCCAACCACCTGTCGCGGTAGGCGGTGGGGCCTCCCCCTACAAGGCAGTTGCGAGCCCCAACGCGGCCACACAAACCCCCAAGGAGTTGCGCAGGCCCCATTAAGGATGCGCTGGCCTCAAGGGAGCCGCACTAGCCCCTAGGCCGCGGGCCCCAAAGTTTTTTAATATTTTTTTATTAAAAAAATATAACATATAGTTTTTATTGTTTTTTCTCAAAAAAAACAATTTCATTTTTTAAATTTATTTTTATCACAAAAAAAAAAGAATAAAAAAGCTCTTTCCTGCCAAATTTGGCCAAAAATTTGAATTTGGAGGCAGCACCAGATTTGAAGGCAATCGTCAGTTTAGTGGGGCCCCACTATATTTATCAGAGGTTTCTTGGGGTTCTTCCTGTCGGTTTTTTGCTCATAACTTGAGCAAACAGAGGCGTTTTTGGCCAAACAAGATATCGTCGGAAAGCTAGTTCTGAACCCGATCTGATTTTTCAAGTTTGGTTTTCTAAATTTTTGTCTTGTAGGGTCTTTTTGTCATTCAAATTCAATGTTCCTTTTTGCACTCTGGTTGCCATATCTTTCTCTTCCGAACTCCATTTTTTGACTTCCACTTGTCGTTGGAAAGTTGGTTTTGTTCTCTTTCTTCTTGTATGGGTCTCATTGCCAGAATCTACTCCAGGTATATTTTATTCAAGTTTTTATTTTTTTGCAATCTGGTGGATATCTTGGATGTTTCAGGTCTTGGGATCGTTTTTCTTGCATGAGATGACTCATTTTTAGTTGTTACTTATGTTCTTACAACTTTCTGTCATTCATGAGCATTATATACATCTATTTTTGTAGCATTTCTTTTTAGCAAATGCACTGAGATAAAGTGTCATCATTGCATTTTTGGGATCTTGCATGTTTTGTGTTTATTTGTACCTGCACTACATAATAAAGTGTCATGAGGGGGTTTGATCTACCTTTTTCAGGTGAGTGTTCCTTCCATGACATTAGCCTCATTTTGTGTGTCCAGAGATTGATCATCCTCAACATTATCTTTTATATGTGTTTGTACTTTCTTCGACATGCAGTTATTCTTGACAGCCTCTTTCAGTGTACCTGTCATACCTCTCTGTGCTCAGCATTATGGGGGTATTTCCAGTTGGTTCTAATGGTTCCTTGGTTCAATGGAGTGAGTTATGTATTCAATATTTGTTCCTATGTACTAGGCGGATGTAGTGGCTGGGTACCTATGCATTTCAGTGAGATGGGTCATTTACCATATGGACACTTTTTCATTCCTATTTTGGAGGCATCCTTCCATCTTTTGATCAGCTCTTCAGAATTTGGTATTTTTTTACCATATGTATCTTCAAGTTTTGATGTTTTCCTTTCTTTTTCATCTTGATTCGAGTAGTGTCATTTGAGGGCACTCATGCAGATTACACTAGTCTTCTCTACCCGATCATATTTTATGTCAGTGGAGGTTCCACCAGATATTCTTGGACAATGTTTGTAGCTTCATGCTTCGGTGGTGTTCTTCATGTTCTTCTTTTGATCATCTCTTCAGACTTTGGTGTTTTTGGCATTTGTATCTTCAAGTTCTGATGTTTTTCTTTGTTTGTCATCTTGACTCGAGTAGTGTCATTTGAGGGAACTCATGCAAATTATAGTCTTCTCTACTTGATCTGTGTTCCTATTTTCTAGGACATTCTCTAGTTTGGAGGCTTCTTCAGTAGGCTTCATCTCTTTTCAGAGAGGGGTTTTTCCCACTGGGTTTTCTCTTTTTCTCCTCTTTTACAGAGATTTTTTGTACTTGGGTACCTAATTAGGTCATGTTGACGGGACCCATTTCTTGCTTTTAGTAGTTGTTTCTAGATTTTTAGCTTCCCCCTAAGTTTATCTTAAGGGGAGTGTTAGAGTAAAAATATATTTTCACTTATTAATTAAATCATTATTGATTTAATTATTAAGTCACTTTTTATCTATAGTTCACTTAAGCTAAACTTTAGGCATATAATAATTAATTTTATTATTAATTATTATCATGCAACCTAGGTTTCTCCACCTTCTAGTGTCTGATCTCCTTTATAAGGATCGATCTCTTTGTAATTATTAATTCTTTTGTAATTCTCTCTATTCTCTCTCTAAATGAATATTTCATCTTTTTTATCATTATGAGTTGTGTATTCATTCTTTGCTTTTGTGATAGATATTTTGCATACAGTGGATCTTAGTGATTGAATTCTTCGAATTCGAACAACATCCTACCCCCTATAGGAGGTCATCCAAAGTAACGGTGTAAGAAAAATGAATCCTTTCGAATTTCTCTGTCATCTGCCAATGCCAGCACTGTATATACATTACTGCCCTAAAGAATCATCACATTCTTTATGAATGTGGAGAGTCTTTGGTTATAATCGCAGTGGAACTAGAAAATATATATTCTTCATAGTGGATTTCATATTTCTGTAGCTGAAGCAATAGAGGCTCGATGCATTTGTTATAATCTGCAATGGAGATGTCTATGATTCCTCTTCACTATCTGTTTACATTCTTCTTCAACATGCACTGCTATATTTTATTTCTAGAATTGTGATACATTCTTCTCCAATAGGAACTACTTGAATCACAAGTTTTATTTTACTTTTGTGTGTTTGAAAGACCGTTTGTCTTATAACATTGATGTAGGCTTTCATAGTTCTTATTTTTTTGTGCTAGATTTGACATTGTAATCATACGGTGTTGTTGCTTTTCCAGATTTGACAATGTAGTCATTTGTTGTTGTTGCATTTTAGTGGTGATGGTGTCACATTTAACCTTTCTTCCATGAACAACCTTCACTTGGCATTCACGAGAGACAATCTCCTAGATAATCACATTTATGTGCAAATGGCACTAGGTAATGTTTTTCTACAAATAAGGATAGCAAATTAAAGTCTTCCATGACATTTTAGGGTTTAGTATGCTATTTGGATAATAGGAGGATTAAAATAAAAAAAAATTATATGCTTCATTATTATGGTTATATATGTCAAGGACGTAACTGATGAATGCGAAGAGATTATATATGCAGGAAAATTCAATGACAACAACCCGTGGGAAGCAAAAAAATTATTCTTAGAGAGGTAGAATACGTGGAAAATTCCTTCAATGTATTAAGAAGATAGTAGTAAAGTTATAAATTTGAATAATTCTATAAGAGATTTCTTCTTTGGAAAATTTATAAAAAGATAATTAATAAATAGAAACAATATAGTAAAAAAAGTAATTAGAAACATCTTACTTTTCTAATTGGCATTAAAGATGTTTCTAAAGTAATCATAAACATCTTAGTTTTCCAATGAGAAATAAAAACATCTTACTTTTCCTATGAGAATATTAGAAAAATATTTTTTCATATATTTAAATATAAATATGGTAACAAAATTGTTATCTTTTTAAAATATGTTATTTTGAAAAAGTCTTTAAAAGATTTTTTCAAATGACTAACTAGAAAAGTATATAAAAAAAAGTAAGTTGTTTTTAAATTTTTCAATTGCATCATGTTTGTAAAATTTAAAAGTACTTAAATAAATTAAGATTATGAGAAATGTTTTTTTTCATATTTATATAATAATAAAATTATTATTTTTAACATTTATTTTTAATTAACATAAATTAAAGTATTTCTTAATTATTCTCTAAATATACATTAATTCATAATCTAATATATAATTAATTTAAAATTCTTACTTGCATTAACAATCACTGAGAACAAAGAAAGAATTCTAAAGTTGCGGATTGAGACGAATTTTATCATGGCTCTATGCTCGCCAGCAAAAATTTGCTTGACAAAATACCATATAATGCATACATTGGATGAACAAATATATTTCTTTGCCAGAACAAAATATGCTTCTCGAGTAAAAGCTTCTGACTTGGAAAATCAACTGGGGCATTTTCAACCCCCTCGGATTTCATCCCGTCCTCACAATTTGGTACACTATGGCATACATCCCCTGGATTAAAGTCCGGGGTTTCATCACGAGAGATGGCCATAACTACTCAGGGAGAATATAGCTCATGGATTCCAGCTTATAAGCAAAACGCCAAAAGGGCAAAGATATATAAAAAAAGAAATGCCAATGAATCTGAATACCCTCATTACTTTGCGTCTACCTTCGCCCTACCCATCAAAAATAGATACATGCACCTTCAGACCAGTAACGATATCTTCAAGCCCGTGCCCTATTCTCCCCCTCACAGGCACTTTCCAACAGGCACAAAGGGGGAAAAATTGGTAGAGCGGAAGAAGGTTCCCCAATCTGAAGATAAGATAGCAGAAAATGGAATCTATACTCCGCCCCACAAATGCAAAAATAAAAATCTTACCAACAAAACTGAGATTCAGAAGACTCCTCGATCTATCAGGCAACTAGAGCAATCATTGTCAAAAAAGAGCCAAAATCGACAAGGACCTGGCTTTAATAACAAAACAGAGAACAGAGCTCCACATAAAATTAATATCAACCCCAGATACATTTCAGGCATGAACAGATATTGTGAAGAACATGGACTATTTGCAAAATGGCTAGGTTCCGGCTGTCCTAGCTCCATAGTTGGAAAATGGTTTGAAAACCTATTCTCAAGCCAGGTAAGTATTACTCTGCTAAATAATGATTTTATTTTCATAGATTGTAAGGACATTAAAATTAAGAATAACCTAATGGAAGGAATATGCCCAAATTTTCAGAATTGTGGATTTCTATTTCTAGATTGGTGCCCTAACTTTGATCCGTACTCTGTTAGCAATTTAGAAGTAGTTAGATGGATCAAACTCCTGAATTTACCAGTAGAATGTATTCACAGTCATATTATACAAGAGATTGCTAATAAAATAGTTAGTTTCGTAGATCTTGATAAAGATTTTATTTCAAACTCCAATATCAGAGTAGCTGTAAAAATGGATAATTCGATACAATCCTTAGAACCAATTAATCTTATTACCCCCAACGGTAGTTTCTATTTGAAACCTGAATTCTGTACCCCTCCTTCAGATTCTGAAAAATCTATCAGCATCAGACCCAAAATCGATGGATACAATGAATGAACTGGAATCTCCTAATAACTCTATTAACCAGAATATAGACACTTTTATTAAATCAGGGGATCACAACAATATGACTCAGCTTCTTAATCAGTCTGGAGGTTTCAAAATAGAAAATAATACAGAGAAGCATGAACCTTCTAAATTAGAATATATGAATCAAACAAATCAAAAAGTTGAGAGTCAAAGCTTCTCCAAAAAACTAATCTCAGTTTGTGATAAAGAGGAAGCAAACCAAGACTCAGAAGTGTTGAAAACATCAGAACAGATACTAAGAAGCGAACATTACAATATTGAACCTAGCCAAGAGGACAGAGTACATAGCATAGAACAGAAAATGATATTGGTTGGAGGAATCATGGAAGACCTGAGGGAAATCCAAAATGAAATCACAGATGAACTAGTATTATGGCACAAAAAGGAAGAACCTAGAGCAATTGAAACAGGCAATGTAGCATTAGAGTCAGCAAAGCAAGAAAAAAGAAATCATTCCATTCCAATAGAACTAGAAACAAATTTTACTGCAATGAGTATTCCATTAAACCAGGACTTGATTTTGGAAGAATATGGAAGAGCTATTATAGATCGGGAAGATGGGATAAATTGCCAGGATATCAAAAACCAAGAAGACGATCTAGTAGAGGAAATCTACAATAAAATATGGAATGAATGCTCACAAGAAGAGAACTTGGAAGAAGTCAATGAAATCAAAGATTGCATCAAAGGTATCACAAGTTCAGACAAACAGTTTGGCATTGCTGCCACCAATGAAGGTATATCTAGCCCAATTACGTCAAAGATTAAAAAGAAAAGAGGAAGAAAGTCAATAAATGAGCTCCAAAACAAAGATGGAAATGCAGATAATCAAACTAAGTTAACAGATATGATATATGCAGGGAAGGGGAAGTTCCTTCCTACAGCACCATGAAAATCATAACATGGAATGTTAGGGGCCTCAACGCCCCTAACAAACAAAGGATATTAAAAAGAAACTTAAAAAATTTTGAATCTGAAATAATAATGATACAAGAAACAAAACTTAACAAAGAAGAAAGTAAAAAATTTAGTCTAAAATTAGGAATATGGAAATCAGAGTTAGTACCCTCGGAAGGGGCGTCTGGAGGTCTTGCGATATTATGGGATCCTAGGAAAGTGGTGTTTGAGATATTAGAACATACCAAAACTTGGATATACAGAATAGTCAGAAGTGTTAAAAGCCCCCTTAAATTTAATATCTTTAACATCTATGGACCAACCCCTAACAACAAAAAGGGAGCATTATGGAATAGTCTGGAAACCCAATTGGAAATCCATCAAAATGATTTCAATATTCTTGATGGGGATTTCAATGCCATCTTGGATTGTAGAGAAAAATATGGGGGATCCCAATTTATCTCTGAATCTCAGAAAGATTTTAGCCAATGGTTTATTAATAATAATCTTATAGATATTCAAACTTCAAATGGGCTCTTCACATGGAACAATCACAGAACAGGTTTTTGTCAAATCGCAGAAAGGCTGGATAGATTCCTTTTCCAAGGAGATATAGGATCGTTCAACCATTCTCTGAATACAGAAATATTAACAAATTTAGGCTCGGATCACCTCCTAGTTAAATTAAATATAGTAGAGGATGTCAAACCCTCGAAAAGTCCCTTCAAATTTGAAAACATGTGGTTCAAGACAACGAATTCCCGCTTCTATTAGAACAATGGTGGAAACAACCCAAATTCTCAGGATCTAAAATGTTTTGCCTTGTATCGAAATTAAAATATATCAAACATAAAATTTTAGATTGGAACAATGAGAAATTCAATAATATCTTTGAAAACAAAATTAAAATAGAAAAGGATATCGATGACCTAAATAGAGAAATTATACAAATAGGGA
>MU224125.1:2586068-2597025 GCA_018584345.1 Thuja plicata
GCCTAGGCATTAAAAATCTACAGTGGCAAAACAAGGCTTTGGGTGCCAAATTAGTATGGAGACTATTACAGGAACCCAATAGCAAATGGGCATCTATTATTCTAAATAAATATATCCTGAATGCAGATCCTGTCAATATATTAAGAGCTAGAAGGCATGTAAAGGGATCTTGAATATGGAATTTTATTATAGACAATAAAGATATCATTAACAATGGATTGACATGGGACATTGGTAAAGGTGAAGATGCTCTCTTCTAGGAAGACTCATGGGATGGACATGTCCCTATCAAGAAGTTGGGAATACCCTTAGATACAAAGGACACCCTATGTACACTCTGGGGCAATAAGTTCAAAGACTATATCTCTAACGATGGCACCAATTGGAAAAACCTAGAGGACACCCATCTAGATGCCCAAGAAAAACAAAAATTATATAACATTCTCAAAGAGAGACCCGTCACACTCAAAAATAGGAAAGATAAACAAATTTGGACTGGTTCAAACAATGGAGTTTACAATGTCAAAAATGGATATCAAAGATTAGTCAAAGAGAAAAATCTACAAGTTCTGGATATCCCCTTGAATTTATGTTGGAACAAAGTTTGTCTCCCAAAAGTAGGTATGTCTCTTTGGGCAGCATTGCAAAAATGAATACTGGCCGCAGATAGATTTAAGAAACTTGGCTTTGAGGGACCTTCAAGATGCCCGTTATGTGAACACCAGGAAGAGACGGCGAACCATCTCTTATTAAACTATACATATGCCCAGGAATGCTGGAACTGGCTAAGAGGATGTCTAGGATGGAACACAGCTATGCATAAGGATATTGTCGACTTTCTTATAACCTGGCCCACACTTTATAAAGGTACTCTATATAAAGATATATGGACCATTTCCCCATCAATAGTGGTATGGGAACTATGGAAGGAGCGCAACAAAAGAGTATTTGACAATCAAAAGTTGGAAATTAGATCCCTAACCAACAAAATTGAAATTAGTATAACAAAAATCATCAATAATAGACTTCGCAATCTGATTTGTCAAGAGAACTCCTTTTCAAATTGGGACAATAAAATGAGATTGAAGTGGAAAACCCTAGCTATACCCCCCCTATATGGAAAAGGAGGCCATTCAAACAAAAAAGACAGAAAAGAATGCAAATGGAAACAACCTCCTAATGATTGGTGCAAGTTAAACTTTGATGGAGCTTCCAAAGGAAACCCTGGCATAGCCAGAATTGGATGCATAATACGAGATTGGAATGGAGTCACCCTAGCTAAGCTTGCCAAAAATATACCACCCTCAACAAACAATATGGAAGAATGTACGACAGTGTTAGAAGGAATTAAATTATGTAGGAAATTAGGCATAAGAAGACTAGAGATAGAAGGGGATTCTCAATTAATCATTAATGCCATCCAAACCAAATCCACATCCAATTGGAAGATCAATACGAAATTGGAAGAAATCCTAGAAAATTTGAAAGAGATCCCCCTCCACATCTACAAACATATTTACAGAGAAGGGAACCAAGAAGCTGATGTCCTAGCCAATAAAGGTGCCGATGGGGATAACATTTTGGAAATATATAAAGGTGCTTCCTCTTAAATATACTAAAAAATAAAGAGACATTCAACCTTTATTTGCTAAACATAAAACTTACTCATAAAAATAACCTTAAGCTTGTATCGGCTAGGGTGTTAAGCAATTTTTAGAAATGCCCTCAACCCTCCACAAGATCTATACAAACCAGAAAAGTTAGGCCCTCTATCGATCCTTTCCAAATCTCCATCCTAACACCCTYTGAACTTAGAYTGCTCAYAGTTTTCTCCATCAGATTAGTCATAGAATTCTACTCCCCCTGCCCCATGTATATCCTTGGTCAATTCCCTCCCTCTACCCCTTAGTGTCTCCATTCTTTAGATTCTTCTTTAAGCCCTCACCCTAGGCCTTCTATCCCTCCCCCCAAGGCTTTAACTATCCTTGTCTTCTGAAGTTTCTTTTCCCTCCTAAGCCTTTTTTAGGGGTAGCAATCAGCCCCTGTTCCAGCTTTGATTCTTATTATTTCCTCATTTCATCTTCCCTTCCCTATTGCCCCTCTGCTTATCGTTAATTTTGACTATGTTTATTTTACCACTGGTTAGTAGTCTCCAAAGCTACCTTCTTATTTTGATGCTCAAGATATAGAAATCCTTAGCCAGTACTCTTCTTGACTAGTTCTAAGCTTTGGGTCGAGTCATTTCAATACGTATAATCTCTAGCCTCTCTCCTCCTGGCATCCTAGTATTCTTATCTCAACCAGAGCCTATAGACTTATCTTTGTTATCACTGTACAAGCTGGCTTCCCTTCTATCCTCCCTACCTAGCTTAGGTTCATTATCTCTCTTTATCTTAGCCTATGTACTCTACATATCTTTTCAAATCTGAGGTTGAACACCTATAGGAAAGATAGTATTGATAGCAATTAATCTTTAATTTTCATATTTCTATCCGAGTTATGAAGTGGGTAATGTATTTTTGGGTTTAATGGTCTTATTGTATCACGATAATATTGACAACTCCTTTTATCCAGACTCCTAATTGCTTACAAAGTTGAGTCATATTTACCCTTTGAGGAGAAAGACTAATCTTGTTGTAGGGACAAAAATATATGTATATATATAATTATATACATATTTATCTATATGCATAAGTAGATACCTAGAAAAGTATACGATCAACATATATCTTCGTAGGTAAGGACCTTTATGCATATACACAACTATGTAAATAAGCATATATACACACATAGTTGGAACTTTGCTCCTTTCAGATAAAGAAGTCTTGCCATTAATTTTTAAATTATTAGTAGCATTATGCAATATTATTAAAGAAATTAGGAAGATTTCAAGATATCTTTGCAGATAGACAAACAACAATACAGGATGATATCAGTTCAGGGATAAGAGTGCATAACACCAAGGGCTATGCAGGAGCGGCAAGGAAGGGAAACATGCGATCATATTCATGAGAAAAAAAAGAAGAAAAAATGGAAAAAGAATGGCATTATTTAAGAAGATATCTTATGTTGAATTATTGTAAAGTAAACTAAAAGTAGGGGGAATGCCCCCATAGATTCTTTTTGTATTAGTATCCGGACTTCGGTCCCAGGAGAGGCTAGAGGTTTTCTCGACCCCGCTCTTTCCTATCAGCACCTGCACTGAGCGGGGGTATTGTACTCTATTATTTTATGAATAAAATTATTGGCTTCAGCCTTTTATCGACCAAAAAAAATAAAAATTTAATTTAAAATTCTTTCAAATTTAATTATGTCATAATTTTTTGAATTAATATTTCAAAGCACAAACCTATAAGGAACAAATAAAAACAAACAAGACATCTATTCTGATATTAGCCTAAACCATATTAAACCCAACTAAATTGAGACTTAACTCTAACACTAAACCAAATTGAACCCTAACCCTAAAAAATATAATTGCTACTCTAACCCTAATCCTAATTAAATATTAAGCCAATTTAAACTTTAGACCTAAAATCTTATTTGATGAAGAAACCTATTGAATAAATAGAAATAAGAAACCTTGAAAACCAAATTAAACATTAAACTAGATTGAACCCTAACCTTAACTCTATATCATATTACACATTAAACCAAGATGAACCCCAACCTTAAAACTCAATCAAATTCAAGCTTAAAAAATTAACCCTAATTAATGTCTTATCAAGTATCACATTTCTAATTAGTGTGTCCTCATTACATATGTTTAAACTAACATAATCTAATCCATCATATACATTAAACCAAATTAAACCTCAAAAGAAAAAATTAAACCCTAACACTAAACCCAAATCTAAATTTCTCTCTTACACTTAAAAAATCATAAAACAAGTTAAACCCTAACTATAAACCTAATTGAAGACAAAATTAAATTGTAACACTAGATCTTAAAGTCATCAACATCAAATTGAGCTCCTCTAATGTTTAGAGAATTTGGCTTTCCAAAATCCACTCACATGTTGGATGAATTTTTAGTTGTCACCATAGTGATCTATCTTAATAAATAAAAATTTAACCCTAACATTAAGCTTTATTTAACCATAACCAAAAAATGAACCCTATCCCTAACCACAATTGAGCTTTCATAAGTTTAAAAAATCTATTCCAATCTAAGCTTAATAAATTAAACCCTAACCCTAACCGTAACCGTTACACTGAACCAAATTGAACTATAACCCTAATTTTGAACCTAGTCGAACACTAACTTTTATAAAATCCAAACAAGACAACCCTTGAAATATAACCCTAATCCTAATATACAATTAAATCATAACCCTAATTCTAGCCCTAATTGAACTCCAATTCTAACCCTAATTATAATTCAACCATAGCCATAATCAAACCCTTACAGTAATCAATCCCTAACTATATTAACTTAAATCCTAATTGCAACTCATAAATTTCCCTGTACTTGAATGCTAACCCTAACCTAACCTTAACTCTAACTCTAATTATGCTTCAACCATAACACTAATTGAACTATAATTGTAGCCCTATTTGAACAAACCATATTTTAACCCTAACTATAACCATAGTCTTAACTCTAACCTTAATATCCACCCTAACACAATCCTAACAAACGCCTAATATAAACCTTAACCAAAACATAATCAGAACCCTAACCTTAGTCCTAACCTTAATCCTAATTACTAAACTCTAATACTAAATGCTAAACCCTAATCCCAAATGGTAAACCCTAGATGCTAAATCTTAAGATAAACCATAGTCCTAAATGGTAAACCCTTATCGTAAATTCTAAACCATAATCTTGAATGCTATGTACACCCTAAATGCTAAACCATGATCCTAACCCTAATTCTAAATGCTAAACCCTAATCATAACCCAAACCCTAAATACAATCCTAATCATGGAATGAACCTAAACATTTATCATAACCCTAACCCTAATAAAAACACTAACTCAAACTATAATACTAACCATGATGTAAACCCTAACCTAACAATAATCATAATCCTAAGCCCTAAGCCCTAATCCTAGCCCTAGTCTAAACATAACCTAAACCATGATACTAGCCATGATGTAAACCCTTACCCTCACAATAATTTTAAACTTAACTCTAACCATAATAAAAAATTAACCTAACCATAATATTATCCATAATATAAACCCTAACCCTAGAAACCTAATCCTAACCTTAAACCCTAACCCTAACCCCAAGCCTAACCCAGACCCAAACCCTAACCTTAATCCCTAACCATAATCCTAACTACAATTCAATAAATAATCTTAACACTAAACCCTAATTGTAACCACAATCATATTCCTAAACCTAAATTTAACCCTAACTTAACCCTAATTTGAATCTTAATCAAAACCCTAATCCTAATCGAAACCATA
Organism: Thuja plicata; assembly: GCA_018584345.1. Taxonomy (NCBI): domain Eukaryota; kingdom Viridiplantae; phylum Streptophyta; class Pinopsida; order Cupressales; family Cupressaceae; genus Thuja; species Thuja plicata. Next base: position 2,591,488 of record MU224125.1, read on the forward strand.
ATCCTAACTCTAACTATAGCCCTAATCCTAACAATTACCTAAGTCTAATCCATATTATTTCTCTAACCTAAGAATGGCACAACATAACTATATGACTAACCTAAAACCTAACCCAAACCCTAAGAATTATATAAATTGTAACCTGGCCCTCAACCCTAACCCTAATCTTAACCCACTCTTACCATACACCAAACTCGAGTCCTAACCATTATGTAAACCTTAATTGTCACCATAAACTCAATTCTAACTATAAACCCTAATCATAATCCTATTAAAAATGCAACCCAAACTTTAACCCTAATCCTAATCTAAATTTGATGCCTTAGCCTAAATATTATGTAAATACTAATACTCACCTTATTTCCAATCATAACCCTAGCAGTTATACCAATACTAACACTAACACTAATCTTAACCCTCACAACTAGGCATAGCCCAAATCCTAGCCCTAACTATTATGTTAACCATAACTATAACCATAATCCCAATCTTAACCCTAAAACTTCATCATAATCCTAACTATAATTTTTCCTAACCATAACCCAAACCCTAATCCAAAAGGCTAACCCTTAACCTAAACATTATATAAACCCTAATAGAAAAAATAATTCTAAGCATAACCCTAAACCCTAATCCAAACCATAATCCTAACTCTAGCCCTAACCCTAACTTTAAGATTTTGCCTAACCCTAACTATTTCTCTAACCTAAGAATGACATCAAACCTAACCCAAACCTTAATCCTAACCATGATGTAAATTGCAACCTTGGTCCTAAACCCTAACGCTAATCCTAACCCTCACTCTAGCCATACCCCAAATCCTATCCCTAACTATTATATAAACCCTAATTGTCAGCATAAACTCAATCCTAATTGTCATGCCCAAAAGTTGGGCAAAAACACATAATCAAAAATTTTATTAACACACTAAAGGACGACTACTCTACCTCAAAGGTAACACTTGCATGCAAAACGATGTAGAAGGAAAATAACAAACGGAAAGGTCAAACTAGGTAGGATAGCTTTCAGAACTATCCTACAAGGATCCCTAAGCTACATGCTTCAATTGACACGTAAATCGAGACAATTGAGCAAAAGTCAATCAGAGTTGACCAAAAAGTCAACCGACTCCGAAAGGTGTGAAACTAAAATTCTAGGTTCCAACGGGTACAAGGAATACCTGGTACAAAAATTGAGATGGTCGGAGGAAACTTGACCATGGTTAACCAAAGGTTAACCGTGCACGAAATCGGTCAAAGTTAACAACAATACCTTTAAGAAGGTCATCGTGAAGATAAGGGGTAGCCTCTACCCCCTAATTGATAAAAATAGACGAAAGGCTTGCTTAACTAAAAATGAATAATTTAACTAATTAAAGAGTGTTTTAAACCTCTCATTAATATAATAATTAACAATATTCCTAAATTGAAATTAAACGCCTAACATTATAATTTACTAATATAATTAAAGTTTATATTTCTACAAAAATAACTTTAATCTCCAGATAATAGTTACGTTGATTATTTACTTTACAAATCCATACTAACTAACTATTTAATTTAATATAAGTCTAATAAACAACATTTAATAAAAATAAATAAACAAATCAAATATAAAATCTGATAAATTCAATTTTAATTAAAATCTAATCTAAGAAATAATAAACCGACTCTAGACTAATTTTAATCTTTACAAAAATAAATCTATTTATGCAACATTAACGCATATAAAGAACTCTAAATACAACTACTAGAAATTTCATCAATAAGTCCACATATGAATTTAATAAAAGAATACTATTAAAACTCCATTTTAAAACTAACCTAATACAACTAACCTAGTCCAAATTCAAACTAATTAAATCTAATCTAAATATTATAATCTTAACTCAAAGAATTTTATTACTATAATAAACTACCAACCTAAAATAACATTTATAAATCATACTCCTCACTAAAACTATTAATTCTTTATGCAAAAGTCATGATTAAACATTTAGGGCTATTTTTCTTTTTATTATAACCTAAATTCCTTATGTTTTGGTTTCTCGCAGGGGAGGTGGCAAAGGGATCTGTTTAGGGCCGCATGGCGGAAAAAGGGAGAAGGTACGCGAGAGGGAGGGCAGTGGAAGGCTCAGGTAGGCACGCGCAAAGGCGACACCGCCGAGCGAAGGTGGGGGTGCGGTCAGGCGGCCCACGCCACCCCACTATGCTTCCACAGTGGGTGGGCGCGGCCGCGGCCAACCTCCTCCCTCACACTACGCGAGCACAACGGGAGGCTCGGCCCCCGCGCGATGTAGGGCTGGGACGGGCTTCGGCCCTCCCACCCAAAATCGTTAAAAAAATTTACTTCTTTTTTGTTTGTTTGGTTATCATTTCTTAAAATAATATTCATTAAAACGTTTGTTAAAATAACATTTAAAAATTAGTTTTAAGTGACATATATTTTTTTTTTTATGTCAATAAAAGAAAATTATTTACTGGTGAACTTTTAAATCTTTGTCACAAAATAGGGGCATATAAGGAGCATTATTTTTAAATTTAAAATATGCCCTTAATCTTTAATCTAAATAACTAAGATTGTGTAGGAATCAATTTTTAAATATGAGCAAAATAATTTTTCTTTTAAAATTCTGGCAATGATTAAGTATAAGGAAATTTTTAATTTCCTAGATCATATTCACTTGCATATATATATTTTTTAAATTTTAAAAAAAGGAATCTATAAGTGCATGAGTGTATAAATATACTCCTAAATAAGGAAAAGAAAACAATTTCCCCATTAAGCAAATCAGTGACTACAAATAAGATTTAAATTTGAACCTTCTAAGGAATATAAATTTACATGTTCACTTCTGACTAATGGAGATTTTTATTTTTCTCAAGGAATATCAAAGCATACAATATTGACTCACATTATTCCCTTTCAATATACTACAAGGTATGACCAAATATCCATGTTTCAATATGGGATAAAAAGATTATAAACAATCTAAGATTACAATATGATCAAGTTTTCTTTCATAATAAATTCACAACACAAAATAAGGATAACAAGTTTCCTTATGGTCTCAATTCCACCTTGCAATAAAGAAATACGCATACATCTAAAAGGTTACAATGTTATTCTTTTAGATGTTTCCATCTTTCTCTCAAAGGTAACTTGCAAGTTCATACTTCCAACAGAAACCTGTTATGAGATAAGGTTGACCATGCAGGCTCACCTCCCAACCTAGGCCTTTACAAGGCCACCCCCAAGCTTGGGGATCCAGATTGGAACGAGAGACAAACAGACACTTCACATTTTACAGAAAGCATAACAAAAATCTCATACATAAAGAAAACTCCCCAACACAAGGTAGAACAAGAAGAAGGTCTCCAAGAGGCCTTCCTGAAAACAGGGGTAGTGGTAGACCTCACAGTAGGAGAAGCCAAGTATACAACAGAAATATCAAGCCACACGTGGACTTGGAATGACCATCTACAGAAGATGCAGTCATAAAATATACCTCCTTATGCCCCCTAAAAGCCCTTAGGCCATACTTGGCATCATGGGTGTCGTGAAACCTCATGTCTTTCCCTCCACACATGGGAGACTCTACACAAAACCAGAGTCATTTCCTACCACCCCCTTCAAGGTTACTCTAATGACATTAAGTTTTGTCATTAGTATTGTAGACACCCTAAAATGGACAGGCTTGCGACTTTACATTAAAAACACAAATTTTCATCTATTAATTAATAGTTTCTTAATCATTAATTAATCATCTATCTTCTTCTAAATTCATTCCTCAAATCATCTAATCCAATTTCCAAAATTAATTAAATAATTAATTTTATTTAATTAATTAAGCTTCAATTGATTAATTATCATTATTTAATTAATTAAGCTTTAATTGATTAATTATCATTATTTAATTAATTAAACTCAATTTTCTATAGTTTAAATCCAAATATTTAAACTTACTAATTAAATTCTTCCAATTAAATTAATTTCAATTTAATTAATTTAATTTCATCAAATAAAGCAATTCTTAATTAAAAAGAATTCAATTATCTCACATGTTAAAAACAATTATTAAATAAATGAATTAAATACTCATTTATCTTCAAAGAGATAACTCCAATTACATCACATGGGTTACTCCACCCATCTCTCCAGTCCACATGGGTAACTTCACCCACCTCTTTAGTTCAAAAAGGTAACTCATAATTGGCTCCTCAGTTAACCAAAATCTATCTCCTCTTAACCAAATAAAGAGGTGGAGTTTACTGAGGATCTCTCCTGTTCCTTTTGATCTCAACCATTCATTTTCCCATCTCTGGGATTGATCACAACCATTCATTTCATCACCAAATCCTATATAATAAATCCTTCATAACCACTTGGAGGATCCAGGATTTCAAGCTCTCGTGCGCCATTACTATGTCAGTTTGGTTCTAGAATTCAAGCCATCTTGCGATCACACACACATTTCAAATATCACATTCTCGACGCTTCTCAAGTCATAGATGTCGCCCTACCAATACTGAGCATCAAGAACAACGTTTCGGAAGAAGTAGAGAGAAACAATAGAAGCTTCAAGCATCGAAGGGTTTGCATTTACTTGTCTTCCTTTCCTTTGTTTGTACATTTTATTGCTCACGTTTCTGTTATTCATTTAGTAGTTATTATATACTTGATTTGCATTCACTTGTGAACCTTTGCTACTAACCCCCGCCTTTAGAAAGCTGTGGGAACCTGGAGAGAGAGGCGTACATTTTGGTGAACCCGACGTGAAGAAACAGCCTAAATATCTCTTGCAGACGAAGAAACGAATAGATCAACCACGGCCGTACGGTCGCAAATTTGAAAATCTCACTTTTCTTTGATATCTGTATTATTTCACAGTTGTTGGAATTTTGCCGCAATCGCCCATACTGTGCCGCAATTGACTGGTTTAATACCGCAATTGATTGCAGGCTTTCACAGTTATTCTGGCCCTTTTCCTTGTGTCTGACTTCTGGTATTTTGCCGCAATCGTCCGATCTGTGCCGCAATCGCAAGAAGTCTACCGCAATCACAATAATTCTACCACAGTTGTCCGATCCGTGCCGCAGTCGATAGCATTTTGCCGCAGTCGCAACTTAATTACCGCAATCGATAACACTTTGCCGCAGTTGAACGTTTATTACCGCAATCGACAGAAGTTTACCGCAGTTGCAGGAAGATTGCCGCAATCGCAACAAATATTGCAAATATCAGATCCAAATCTTCTGCCCATCTGCTTTTTAATTAACATTTCTTGTGATTTATGTGTAGGATTGGATCAAAGTCATCAAGGACAGAGGAGGGTAAGTTTTGGTAAGCACCATTTCAATTTCTTCAAAGTTCTCATTTTTTTGCAAATAATCCCTTTTGGTACTAACTTGAACACAAACTAAAAGGAATTCATTTGTCGATTTGGGTTTAAAAAGAACAGTGCTTGCAAAACATATCACACCTCATATTTCAGATTTGGGCTTAAAATTGACGTGAGGTTTTAAAATTGAACAAAGG
>MU224125.1:2610036-2631816 GCA_018584345.1 Thuja plicata
CCATCACCTCTCCCGCCTCCCCCCTGTTCGCCATCCCCACCTCCATCCCTCCCTCCCCGTCCACCTCCTCTCCCGCCGGCATGGCCTCCCCTCCCGCGCCATGCATGCTGAGCTCTACGCATAATAGTCCTAGGAATAGGACAAGACACATCGGTCAAAGCTACCGGGCGATGCTGCAACTAGTAAGCATCATACTGTGGCGTGGTACCTACAAAAGATAATTTGAATATTAGTACTAGAGCAGATATATACAAAATATACAACCACTAAAAAGAGCACATAATCTACAGAGAAGAAAGGAAGTACATGTCAATAAAATCAAACACAAACCTAGATCGACAGTGGCAGAACACCAAGTCCATGCAACAGGAAGCAATCCCAAAAACTCAGTACGTGCAACATCTAGTGATACTACAGCACCCCATACACGTGAATCTCGAGATCTACGGGCAAAATAAGCATAGGAATCTGAAACATCCTACTGCTCTCCGAACTGCTGCAACACCCTGTCAGTATTATGAAAATTGATCATGTGCACATGATCACTCACACGGCCAATCAGGTATCGCCGCTGACGACAAAATGGAAGATGGATGTCCTCCCCATCCCAAACTGGACAATCTCTATAGGGCCGCCAGATGAAATAAGGAATCATGTCCAACTACTGACGCCAATAAGAAAGGTGACCCATGTGGGTCTTAACTATGGCACCATCATACATATAAACATACGGCCTATCGGCCGGGAGAGCACGGGCACCCACAGGATGGCATACTGCAATATGCTCCCATGCCCAAATCTGAAGAAGTGTGGCGCCACATCGAAGCAACTTACCATCAAGGTAAGAAACATACATCATATGAAAGTGCATGTGGGCCAACATGCATGGGCCCCACGCAAAGACAGTATGGTCTCGGACCATACTCTATAATACACTCCCAAACCCCACAGCAAATCCACGCTGCCACCGATCAGGACAAAGAAGACCACAAATCAAACTACCCAAAAGAGTGGAAAGTCTATCTAACCCCAATCCAAATCTCGACCAGGGAATGTCATAATCCCCGGCCAGCCCGAGCTGATCTTGGGGCAACCCAGTAAGCTCAGATAAAGCAGGAATACCCGTGCGAGTGGAGTACTCCACCAACTCGCCCTGGATAGGAAGTTGAAGGATGTGATACACATCCTCCAATGTAACAGTGCACTCCCCAGTGGGCAACCAGAAAGTATAGGTCTCTGAATTCCATCGCTCTACTAGAGCGGAGATCAGACCCCTATTGGTCGTGATCTCAGGCATATAACAAATCCATTATAAACCAAGGTCACGTAGAACTGACCTCTCGTCCTTAATAAGCTGAAATCTGTACACGAGTCCCGCAGGCCTGGACTCTCGACATCGTAGAATACGACCAACAAACTGCACAGAGTAACAAACACAACAAATTATCAGTTTCCAATGGTAAGGAACATAAAAAAAGCAAAAGCAGGTAGATAACTGATTACGACAATAGACAGACAGTGTTATAAAGTCAATTGCGGTATTAAAGATAGGCAACTGTGGTACTTATATGCGAGTGCGGCATCCAAAGTGCAAGTGCGGCACTCAAACAGCAAATGCGACATTTTGCACACTCAAGTGCGGCACTTTTATCAAATGCGGCACACAATTGGCAATTGCGGCATTTAAACCGCAATTGCAGCAAAACCGCATGCAATTGCAGCAAACATATACATTTTTCAAAAAATTACAAATTTTAAAAGAAAAAAATAACGCAATAAATGATACGCAAAGCAAGGATACTCACTGGGCGTCCAGAGCCAGCAGGTCGATGGTACGAGCGGACTCGATCAGAAATATGTATGACACCCGGAAGACCAGCCATCGCTCGAAAGAAGGACAGAAATGAAGCATAAATAATACAGAGAAACTTACCAAGGTAAATGAGCTCAAATCACAAAGTGACAAATGAATGGCTTCCCAAGCTACTTATAGGGATTCTGAAAAACCCTAATTTCGCCCAGGAGCTCCAAAATTTCTTCCCGGTCCCCAGAAACTTCAAAGGTCAATTACAGGGGCATTTTCAACTATTTTTCAGATCCGTCAGCTACCCAGTTCTATAATTTGCAGTTTCAACAAATTAACGCTTGTCTCACGACTTTTCACTCAAATTTGTTGAGGGGGCATAAATACACCTACTCAATGCCGGGGCAAGCTGGGGCAAAATCAAAGATTCTTTGACACACTGCGACAAGTCACATCGCATCAAAGAGGGGCAAATGTAGACACCCTAAAATGGACAGGCTTGCGACTTTACATTAAAAACACTAATTTTCATCTATTAATTAATGGTTTCTTAATCATTAATTAATCATCTATCTTCTTCTAAATTCATTCCTCAAATCATCTAATCCAATTCCCAAAATTAATTAAATAATTAATTTTATTTAATTAATTAAGCTTTAATTGATTAATTATCATTATTTAATTAATTAAACTCAATTTCCTATAGTTTAAATCTAAATATTTAAACTTACTAATTAAATTCTTCCAATTAAATTAATTTAATTCCATCAAATAAAGCAATTCTTAATTAAAAAGAATTCAATTATCTCACATGTTGAAAACAATTATTAAATAAATGAATTAAATACTTATTTATCTTCAAAGAGATAACTCCAATTACATCACTTGGGTTACTCCACCCATCTCTCCAGTCCACATGGGTAACTTCACCCACCTCTTCAGTTCATAAAGGTAACTCATAATTGGCTCCTCAGTTAACCAAACTCTATCTCCTCTTAACCAAATAAAGAGGTGGAGTTTACTGAGGATCTCTCCTGTTCCTTTTGATCTCAATCGTTCATTTTTCCATCTCTGGGATTGATCACAACCATTCATTTCATCACCAAATCCTATATAATAAATCCTTCATAACCATTTGGAGGATCCAGGATTTCAAGCTCTCGTGCGCCATTACTATGTCAGTTTGGTTCTAGCATTCAAGCCATCTTGCGATCACACACACATTTCAAATATCATATTCTCGACGCTTCTCAAGTCATAGACGCTGCCCCGCCAATACTGAGCATCAAGAACAGCGTTTCGGAAGAAGTAGAGAGAAACAATAGAAGCTTCAAGCATCGAAGGGTTTGCATTTACTTGTCTTCATTTCCTTTGTTTGTACATTTTATTGCTCATGTTTCTGTTATTCATTTAGTAGTTATTGTATACTTGATTTGCATTCACTTGTGAACCTTTGCTACTAACCCCCGCCCTTGGAAAGCTGTGGGAACCCAGAGAGAGAGGCGTACAAGTATACTTAAGTGAAAAACATGATAAAGGTCATCAACATAGGCATACCTGACAGAAAACACACTGCATAACTGACGAGATGACAATGCTTGACATGAAAATGCTTAGTATAGAATTGCTCGACGAACACTGACAAGTGTTGAACCAACAACAAAGCATAAAGGACATCACCGACGAAATAGTTTTCGGTACATCGCCGATGGATCCAAAATCACCAAACTGACGATACAGTTTTGTGAACAACACCGACAGAACAGAAAAGGCAAGGAACCCGATGAACAGTTCAAAATAGGGACACCGACGGAGCAGAAGACCGACAAAGAAAAGAATGAAAGAAAACTGAAAGACTGACAGAGCATCCCGACCATCAGAAATGAGAGTTAGTTACAGAACCCGCAAAAAGTGGATCTGACTTTCCACGTCAGATAAAACATTGTAATTCTATTTATAGAGTTTTAATTTATTTTAAAACATTACTTGAGGGTCAAGCAAGCATATTGTAAATGTTTTAAAGCATCCTAACGGATCTAAAACATACCTAACTAAAGATCAAGGTCAAGTTGTAAACCTTGGATCTAGAGTTAATTTGAAAAGCGTGGATCAAGAATGGACCTAGAAACTAGTATATATAGATGTTCAATCATTTATAATAGGTAATGAGTTGATAAATGATTGTAGCCATGGAGAGCATCTAAGCAGAAGAAGTGAATTCATGCAAAGTTTAGAAACATACCATATCAGTTCTCAAGAACACAGGCAAGGCTACCGACGAGAAGAGACAAGGTATCATTCAATCAATCAAGGTGATTACATATACATTGTAAGCTTTATAGGATCTGTTATCAACAATTAGAGATTGCACATACTATCAGATCAACATTTATAATATATTTTCATTCTAACAAGTGCATCACATCAGAAATCCTTTTGTAGAAGGTGGACTTAACAGTTCTTGATAAATCTCTTAACAGAGTGCACACCTAACGATGTTGCTAAAGCTTCAAACAAAGTAGATCCTAATAGGTCTCCACTCTAATACTCCTAACAGGGTAGATCATCAGAAGTGATCAAATTGCAAGCCTTAGCCGGCTCCCTTCTTATCTACAGATAGTGAAGTTTTTTGGGTGACATCCCCATCGCAGTTTTTACTTCCTAACAGGAGTTTTCTGTGAAATCATATCTTGTGTTATGTGTTATTTACTTTCATGTATGTTTCTTGAATGTTTACACATGTAAAGAACTTATGTTATGATTTCACATACATAAAGAAAGATGAACAGATAGATAGGTGAATATACAAATATGACGATACAAAGGTTAATGGGCCAATCACATAAAAAGTTTTAGAGGTACTGATTCACCCCTCCCCTCTCAGTACATCATTCCAGTAATTCCAATAATTGAAAATATCAAGACAATGGAAAATTACAGACTAGACAAGACTATTAAGAATGAGCAGTTACAAATTCAGATTTACTATGAGCAATACAAAGAGGCGAGAGTAAGAATGAGAAAGTTGCTTGATGAAAGAAAGATTATGGCAACTAGGCTTCATGAGAAAGATTATCAAGAAGATGAGATCCCAAATTACTTCAACCCAGCTGAATAAACAACAAGCAAAGCACTAGACACATCAGTATAAGAGATTACAAGTCTACAAGAGATCAATCTACATCTGACAGAGCAAATCAAGATGCTGAAAATTGGTGAAGAGACTCAGATGGTAAAAATGATTGATGTCATGAATGATTCAAGAAAATCTGAATCAGAGAGAACATTGTCTATTGATGATAGGAGGAAAATTACAGAAAAGCTACAAGAAAAAGAATCAGAGATTCAAAGACTTATTGATCATCACCATGAGATTACCAATTAGATTATTCTTATGAGTCAAGAAGCAAATATATTAAATACTGAACTCATTGAAACAATACAGATCATCAGTGAGCTAAGGGAAGAAAATGAGAAGCTAAAGCATGAAGTCAGAATTCAGAATCAGCACAATGAATTAATCAAGAAAGTTGAAGATAGCAATAAAAGAATGGATGATTTCCTTGACGGACATAGAAGAGTCAACAACTACATAGGTATAGGGTACGCCGACAATGGAGAATCATCTAATCAATCAGATCAAATGAATGTTTATGCAACTCCAAGAACTAAGAAGTTGTCATGCAATCACTATGGAAAATCAGGCCACACCTCAAACATTTGCAGAAACAAAATGAAAGGTATTCCTCAATCACAATCTACTTTCATTGGTAATTGTTATAAATGTCATAAGAAAGGACACAAGGCACATGAATGCAAATCCAAGGTGACAAATCCAAAGAAGGAAACCTACATGGACAAGTACTGTCCTACCTACAAAATGAATGGACATACACAGTAGGAGTGCTGGAAAAAGAAAAAGAAAGCATGGACACCAAAAAAACCTGATAATGGCTACAAACTGACAAGAATCGGTAACTCGTATGTTTGGGACTATAACACATGGGTAAACTGTACAACATGTGGAAGGTATGGTCATATTTTTGCCAACTGTATGAGAAAATGGACTAGAAGACCAAGAGGATGGACCAATCTAGGTATGGTATGTTTACATTGTCATAAGGTTGGACATGTGATAAAAGATTGCAAAGAATGACTGACTGAAACAAGCACTTATCCCAATGGAAACACCATTGATGACATCAAGAAGATGAGAAACAAGATATGGAGAAAATCTACAAACAATGAAGGTGCTAGAACAAACAATGCAAATGATGACACCCTATCCAATGGATCTGGTGGCGTCGCTATTCCCAACTAAATTGCACAAGTAAGTATGGAACTGCTTTATGACAAGTTATATTATGCATCAGTTCCATTACACATTGATAATATTGACAAAATTAGCATTATTGAAGATGCACTATATTGTTACTTGTAATATTTTCAAAAAAAAATCCATCGGTAAAAGGGTACAAATAAGCATCGGTGAACACACACAGTAATGTTGAAACTACTTACCGAAATGTATTAAGCATTACACAAAAGCCAAGTCGCTAAGTGTAACCGACAGACATCAGTGATATTTGAGCTGATAGAAGTTGTCATCGCCATTTTACCGACAATCATCGGTGAAATCACCAAAGCTACTAGCTACCCCGAAACTTTGTGCCTACACCGACGATGTTATGCCTCAACCGATGAACTCAGTCTTTGTATACCGATGAGTTGTTGGGTATTAATGACAACTTAGGGCACAAAAGTTATAAAAGCGTGATGGAAGAACTCATTTTGCACCCGCGATTTTTGAGCAAGAAAGCAGAGCTAAGTAGAGAGATTTAAGAGCAGATTGAAGTGTGACCTCAGTAAGATTCCAACACGACTCAAAAGATTCACAAGCAATCACAGAGATTCAGTAAGTACCTACAATCACTGACCACACTGTTTAAGTTACGAAAAGCCCTAAATTTCAAAATACGATAGCATCTACATCAAGAACAACAAAAATGAAAGAGGATAAGAAGAAAATGATTAATCTTATTAGCAATAGTACTTGTGTTGAACCTAAATACAAGTTACACCCAAAAATTGCATCACAACCTGATGATTCTGGAGCATTCTCCAGAATCCCACCTAGGGTTTTGCTGGTAGAGGATGTAATGTCCTATATACATTGCAAGATCTCTGAATTAGGAGATCTAGACTTGGACAATTCTTATAAGGCACTATGTAATGAAACTGGAAACCTGAAAGAAAAGCACAAGCATCTAGACGTGAAAGGTTTGACAAATGCATTACACTTTCCTAAGGTTTTTAAGACAGAATGGATACCAATAGTTCTTAGCAGAATGCATAACCAGACATTGTGGCTTGATGAGCCTAAATGAATAACAAAATATGTTATTCATGTGGTTACTAGATATCCCACAACCGACAAGCCAAAAGGTCACAAGCACCCATCCTTGAAGGAAGTAGAAAAGTTGACAGGTGCAAAATCAGACAAAAGAGGTCTCAAGGTTAACACCATCACCGATGAGGAGCTTAAGTTTGGTGCATGTGTGATAGGATATAAAGTCTTTTAGGCCAACATAATGAACAACATAGCAAGCACTGCTATGAGCACAGCCTAAAAGATCATCAAAGAAGGAAAGAAGATGGATCTTGCTAAAATATTGTTAACTCAACTTGAGGAGAACATGAACACCATAAGGTCATCAAGGACAAACACTTGTAAGTTTGGTTCTCTTATTATGTGCATATTCTTTTACTTTGAAGAATACTTTCCTTCTATAGGTAAAGTAGTATGAGACATAAGCAAACCAGTCACCATACAAATATGCGAGCACATAGAATCATTAGGTACAAATTTTGATGACCTAATGAATGAGTATTTCAAAGGATTTAAGGAAAATATGCAAGCTAGAACAAGGATACCCAAGAGTTTGATAGAAGAACACAAGGATGACATATGTTTTATGGTAGATACTGATTTTACCTATATCAAACCAGTAGTACCTAGAAAATCTTGGCCGTCGCCACTAGATTATGAGATCAAAATAGGACAAGCTAATAAGTGCATCTAGGCACTATTGAATGAACCAGTGGACAACACGCAAACAAGATTTGGCACTTATGAAGAAGCCAAGCCAAAAATCAAATCAGATCTTGTTGTCAAGAAAATTGTAAACAAGAAGAACAAAATGGTAAAGGACTTAACTAAGAAATTTGCAATTTCTGAAGAAGGTGAAGAGGAAACAAAAGGCAAGGAGGAAGAAACCGAGGGCTAGTCACCTATCGGTGAAGATACAGAAAAGAGTGATTCAGAGGCCACACAGTCAGATTCACCGCCTCCTCCTCCACCTAAGAAATCAAGAATAGTTGTTGCTTCAAGGAAAAGAAGCAAAATAGCAAAGGAAACAACTCCTTCACCGTTAAAGAAAGGAAGAGTGAGAACCTACAAGAGGAAACCAGTCTCACCAAAGGGAAATAGACCAAAAGGAGGAATTTAAACAAAACAAGAGAAAATCTAGAAGACTTAGCTATGGATGAAGCTAACATAGAAGTACAAAAAGGGAAAGAACCCTTGATTCCAAAGACCATTGATGAACTATGTAAGAACATTTCAGAATCACCATCTATTTCTGATCCTAACATTAGGAAATTTTTGAAATTTGATCCAGAGGATAAAAACAAAATTGAAGAAGCTATAATAGCTAAAATGTGCAAACACCATTATGTTCCACTTCAATTATCAGAATATGACGTACCCAAGGAACTAAAAGAGAGATTGTCTGCAAGATGGACATTTGCACTTCACCAGGAAAAAGAGGTAAGAGAAAGAGTACTTTTTACTAGTATACCTTCTGATTCAAAAAAGGAAGAGACACATAAAATGCTGGAAAAGTATGAAAAGGAGTTCTCACCCAAAATGAGAGCATACAAATTTCTCAAAGGGAAGCTAATTGAGCTAGATCAAGAAAGCATTAAGAAGTGGTGCAAGATACTTAACAAGCCCACTAATAAAGATAGCCCAGAGAAAGAACACATCATCACTAAAGATGTATAGGATGATTCATCAGTTGAACTAGATAGAGAAGAGAGTGAAACATCAGACCATAAACATACTGAAGTTGTAGATGAGGTATGGCCCGACACTACTCTTGACAAAACTCAGAGTGAGGAAAGCCAGAATCCACCAAGCCCAACTCATATTGACTTGGATGATGAAGCATAGGTTACCAAAGAAGAATTGACAATAAAAGGTAACATAAATGAGGATGTCAATGATGAAACATGGTTGGATAATATCGTTAATGACATTACAGGAAAATACCCTGCAGAAGAGGTGTAAAAAGATGAAGATATCATTCTTGCACAAGGTAATACCAACAGACAGGACACACTTAATGACATTGCAGAGGTAAATACACCGACCAACATGAAAATATTGATAGAAGCTATTGATATTGAATCAAGTCAGGAGAAATCATCTAAGAAAGCTGATGACATACCCGAGGACACAGGTAACAAAGAAAATAAAGATGCATCAGACACTTAGAAAGATATAGACACAGACATGAAGGATGCAACCGACACTCAGCAAGAGTTGTCTAATGAAAAAGACAAAGGAGAAGATATTAACAAAGATGAAACATTGAGGAAGGATGAAGAAAAAGAAAAAAGTGAAGAAGTTAAGAAATATGATAGCATTAAGGAAAAGGAATAAAAATCTATTTATACACCCAAGGCCAATGAAGAGATGTCTTCACAAAACCAATAGGTGGACTCTGAATAGAAGCAACAAGAAACTTCATCTTCTCGACCTTCACATACCAAATCAATCCAATCCCAAGATCTACAAATGGTAGTTCACCAATCTGTCTCACAACCAAAGAAGAAGAAGAAGAAAGTAATGAAGAAAGACATCTTGGTTGTAACACTTGATGAGGTAATTGAAATCCCCAAGTGGGATGTATCTACTTTAGATACTGAAACACTTCAAAAGTTTGGAGTGATGTGTCAAAGAAAAGCTATACAAGACAAAATGAAAAAGGCACATAGGAAAGCTCAAGAACTTGAAAAAGCTAGGGATATACTACATCAAATTGTTCCTGAGGTAAAACTTGAAAATGACACATCAATCATGGAACAAATTATAGTTCTTACCAACGCCATCACTACTCAAAGTGTAGATGCAGAGCAGGCAATGGAAGAACGGGCAGAGAAGAAGTATCAACACAAATTAGTTGAAAAGATCAAACAAGAAGTGATAGAGAACAAGGTAAATCTCTCTGAATTATCAAGTCAATTAGAACCTATGATTGCAAAAGTTATTACCTTAGTTCAAAAAATGTGCACACTTGAAAATTTCACCAAAGAGAATAGTGAAAAGTTGTCCCAGCTAGATTCAGATCTAATAGCGAGTGTACAAAGTTTAACCTCTGATGCAAATACAATAAAGTTGCATCATGACAGGATCATAGAGGTAAACATGTTAAAACAAGAGATATGGGATGCAGAGACACAATTTAGAAATGAGGTTACCAAGCTGTAGGCTCACATCTTGCCAAACCTCACCACTCTGCAACAACACATTATAGATGCAAGGAATCTGATCTCAACCCTGGAGATGTCTGTGGTAGACAACATCTACAATATGCATGTAAGGATATCACTTGAGTACATGGATCTAGAAAATTTGAAGGCGAAATAGGAGAAGATGATGGAGGAAATCAAAGCCTCCCACTCACACATTTTTGAAAAGTTGTAAGTACCTTTGCCTTTATTATCAAAAAAGGAGGAATGAATAGTACATATGTACAATATACTACATTAGTAGAAAGAGAAAAAGATATGTATGTTGTATGTACAGCATGAATATGTACATTATATCAAATATCAAAAAAAGGTAAGGCAATCATATGTACATAAACTTACACTTACCGACATATGCATAGGGGGAGTCATTTCATGACTAAAAGAAAAATGACTAAGGATGAAGTATACACAGGTGTACACACTAATACATTAAGTATGTTGCACATATTAGTTTTTGATACTAATGTCAAAGGGGGAGATTGATGACATTAAGTTTCTCCATTAGTATAATTATGTGAAAAACATGATAAAGGTCACCGGTATAGGCATACCCGACAGACAACACACTGCATAACCGATGAGATGACAATGCTTGACATAAAAATGCTAAGTATTGAATTTCCCGACGAACACTGACAAGTGTTGAACCGATGACAAAGCATAAAGGACATCATCGATGAAACAATTTTTGGTACATCACCAACAAATCCAAAATCACCAAACCGACGGTATAGTTTTGTGAACAACACCGACAGAACATAAAAGGCAAGGAACCTAATGAATAGTTCAAAATAGGGACATCGACGAAGCAGAAGATCAATAGAGCAAAGAATGAAAGAAAATTGACAAACTGACAGAGCAGCCTGACCATTAGAACCGACAGTCAGTTACAGAACCCGCAAAAAGTAGATCTGACTTTCCACGTCAGATAAAATATTGTAATTCTATTTATAGAGTTCTAATTTATTTTAAAACATTACTTGAGGGTCAAGAAAGCATATTGTAAATATTTTAAAGCATCCTAACGGATCTAAACATAACTAACTAAAGATCAAGGTCAAGTTGTAAACCTTGGATCTAGAGTTAATTTGAAAAGCGTGAATCAAGAATGGACCTAGAAACTAGTATATATAGATGTTCAATCATTTGTAATAGGTAATGAGTTGATAAATGATTGTAGCCATGGAGAGAATCTAAACAAAAGAAGTGAATTCATGCAAAGTTCAGAAACAAATCATATCAGTTCTTAAGAACACAGACAAGGCTACCGACGAGCAAAGACAAGGTATCATTCAATCACTCAAGGTGATTACATATACATTGTAAGATTTATAGGATCTGTTATCAGCAATTAGAGATTGCACATACTATCAGATCAACATTTATAATGTAGTTGCATTCTAACATGTGCATCACATCAAAAATCCTTTTGTAGAAGGTGGACTTAACAGTTCTTGATAAATCTCTTAACAGAGTGCACACCTAACGGTGTTGCTAAAGCTTCAAATGAAGTAGATCCTAACAGGTCTCCACTCTAATACTCCTAACAGGGTAGATCATCAGAAGTGATCAAATTGTAAGCATTAACCGGCTCCCTTCTTATCTACAAATAGTGAAGTTCTGTGGGTGACATCCCCAACGTAGTTTTTACTTCCTAACAGGAGTTTTCTGCGATATCATATCTTGTGTTATGTGTTATTTACTTTCATGTATGTTTCTTGAATGTTTACACATGTAGAGAGCTTATGTTATTATTTCACATACATAAAGAAAGATGAATAGATAGATAGGTGAATATACAAATTTGATGACACAAAGGTTAATGGGCCAATCACATAAATTTTTTTAGAGGTTCTGATTCACCCCTCCCCTCTCAGTACATCATTCTAGTAATTCCAACATACTCTGCCCTCCCAATGGTGAGTGTGGCTTGAAGAAAATCCATTCAAAATAATTCACAAATAAAGACACAACAAAACAAAACATTGAAAACTAAACTTGAAAATTACATAGGACTCCATTAATGGAGTTTCAAGCTCAAGAACATGCAAAACCATGAAAGTATATACTAAAAGGAGACCAACCTTACTTCAAAGCTAGAGGGAATTTGAAATTTGAGTAGAGCTTTCCTTCCAAGTTCTTTCTTGCAAAAGGCTTCCTCAATTGTGAATCTGTCTCTAAGAATAGAGAGTGGGTGAACACCCAACTCTTTCTAAAACCTCCCCTAAATAGGTAAACCTCGAAGACTAACCAAAGGTGACAAGAACCTAACCATCCCTTTCTTCTCACTTGCCTTCATTCTCCAGGAGTGGAGTTAAATGCAAATTGGGAAGAAGAGAGAGGTTAACCAAAGTTACACTCTTAAAAATTCGCTCAAGTTTGAAAATGAGGCTTTAGGGGAGCAATAAATGAGTTTAGACGCTCATTTATGGTTGAAAATGACCCCTAACCCCTAGGGTACCAAGTTGGGTATCTCAAACTGACCCCGGTTACCTTCTGGGAGCCTAAAAGACCCTCCCAAACTACACCTAAAGTTAACCCACATATTTCTAAGTCAAGTTGACCATCTAGAAAATTCTAACCTTGGGTAGGCTTGAGTACTACACTTAGGTAACCTTAGGTTAGCCCTACACTTAACCATGATTAACTTAACTAGCCATGTCAACATTGATTGCAACACTTGCCCAAATTGGCACATTAACTTAAAACAAATGACATGGCTTATTCACATTAACATTAACTAATTGAAATACACACATGCAAACCAAATTTATGAATAAAAAACATATACAATGAGGTCCATGTTTCTTTGTATAAACATGACCTTGGAATGCACAGAATTTCACATAGGTTCCAATATTGGGTCCCCGATTTAGACCCATGGTCAACTATCCCCGCGCACTCATTGCACACATCAGTAGGTCCAAAACAACATGATATGGAAGCATAATATGACATCAATAATACATTGCATAAAAACTATATCTATATTTGAATTTAAATCAACATCTCATTGGTTTTCTAAACCAAATTTCATCACAATATATCCACACATTTAATCTCATATAAGACATCATCATAAATTGAAATTGAATCAAAACATATAATATCTCAAGTGTACCCTGATTACATAATCAACATAGGATTCAACTGATCCTTAAATGCATAAGAGTCTCAAAGTCAAAGTATGTCTAAATATATAATCACTGAAAGCATTGAAAATAAATCAGTAAAATAAGTACTGTTTGCGATAGGTCTCACATCTACCCCCTCTAGGCATGAACTTCCTCTTGGAGTTCATCGAAGAGGTGAGGGTACTGTGATCTCATATGTACTGCATCCTTCTAGTATCAAAACTCACATCAAAACATATTGACCAATGCTAATTATTTCATGTAATGTATATCTAATATTCATATCCTTGTGCATGCTAATTTACTTTGAACATTTCATAACTGATAAGACATATTTTCAAGAAAAATATGATTGCAAGAGTGATAATGGTAGGTCCTTCGCAATCTACTCCCTTATACATTCTATCAAAGTTCCACATTGAAATATGATAGAGAACATCACTTCACAACATAGGACTAGCAACATAAAACACACATCCTAGCCACCTCAAGATCATAAGAAATCTCAAATGCTAGCCGAGCGGAGGTGGGGGTGCGGTCGGGTGGCCCGCGCCACCCCACTATGCTTCCATAGTGGGTGGGCGCAGTCGTGGCCAATGCCCCCTCCCACTGCATGAGCACAATGGGAAGCTCGGCCCCACGCAACATAGGGCTGGGACGGGCTTCGGCCCTCCCACACAAAATCGCTAAAAAAAATTACTTATTTTTTTTGTTTGTTTATCATTTCTTAAAATAACGTTAATTAAAACATTTGTTAAAAGAACATTTAAAAATTAGTTTTAAGTGACATATATGTATATTTTTTATGTCAATAAAAGAAATGTATTTACTAGTGAACTTTTAAATCTATGTCACAAAACATGGGCATATAAGGAGCATTATTTTAAATTTAAAATATTCCCTTAATCTTTAATCTAATTAACTAAGATTATGTAGGAATCAATTTTTAAATATGAGCAAAATACTTTTTCTTTTAAAATTTTGGAAATAATTAAGTATAAGGAAAATTTTAATTTCCTATATAATATTCACTTGCATATATATATTTTTTAAATTTTAAAAAAATGAATCTATAAGTGCATGATTTTATAAATATACTCCTAAATAAGGAAAAGAAAACAATTTCCCCATTAAGAAATTTAGTGCCTACAAATAAGATTTAAATTTGAACCTTCTAAGGAATACAAATTTACATGTTCACTTCTAACTAATGGAGATTTTTATTTTTCTCAAGGAATATCAAAGCATACAATATTGACTCTCATTATTCCCTTTCAACTTACTGTAAGGTATGACCAAATATCCATGTTTCGATATGGGATAAAAATATTATAAATAATCTAAGATTACAATATGATCAAGTTTTCTTTCATAATAAATTCACAACACAAAATTAGGATAGCAAGTTTCCTTGTGGTCTCAATTCCACCTTGCAATAAAGAAATACTCATACATATAAAAGGTTACAATGCTATTCTTTCAGTTGTTTCCATCTTTCTATCAAAGGTAACTTGCTAGTTCATACTTCCAACAGAAACCTGTGATAAGATAAGGTTGACCATGGAGGCTAACCTCCCAACCTAGGCCTTTACAAGGCCACCCTCGAGCTTGGGGATCCAAAGTGGAATGGGAGACAAACAGGCACTTCACATTTTATAGAAATCATAACAGAAATCTCATACATAAAAAAAACTCCCCAACACAAGGTATAACAAGAGGAAGGTCTCAAAGAGGCCTTCCTGAAAACAGGGCTAGTGGTAGACCTCACAGTAACAAAAGCCAAGTATACAATAGAAACCTCAATTCAATACTTTTCCTTATCAAAACACAATGGAAATCTGGAAGAAAAGATGCAAAAGAAGAGGGTTGGGCAACACCATTAACTAATCTCCAACTCTGAGTAGGACAACTACAGGTGGCGGTGTGAGTGGGATTCATAGAAGCAGAGGTCAGAGTGAAGAAGACACAAAAAAAAAATGAAGGGAATAATGAAGGAACTGGAATACCAGAATTAGATGATGATGATGATGCAGAGATGAATTGGCAAATTTAGGAAATTTCTTCTAAATTAGCAGTAGCAATCAATAGGTATTTTTGAACTTATTAACTACTATATCCCATCATTCAATGTTCATTTTAGAAAAGCAAGAATGTATTATGTTTCATCATTAAAATTTGAGAACAAAGAGTATCATTACTGTATTTTGTATGATATCATCAATGATCATTCATATTTGAATTTGAAATTCATGAATGAAATTTTGTATTCCAATAGCATATAACAGAGTAAATCAACTAAGAATAATTGAATAAAATAGAGTAACTCAACGTACATTAAATTGGAAAACATGAAAAATTAGATAGAGCACAAATTGTTTTGTATTCATTTTCAATACATTACAATTTACAATAGTTCAAAATTGAGAGAAATCTTTGTAGGCCAGACCAAACATCCTCTTATGGCAGAACAATTTGGTTCATAGTAAAGTCACACTCCTGCAACTTCGTTAGCAATTCATATTTGGAAGTGTGACTTGACAACACTATTTCTTCTAAAAATCCATTCAAAGTTCTCACTGGTTTGATGAAATCCATGAATGTATCAGGAGATATGTCTGTAGGAAGAAAACATAAATCAATATTTATTTTGTCCTGCAGCCTTATTTTGTAAGTTTCTCTTCCAATGAACTTATTTTCATCAAATCCCTTAGGCAAACCAAGAATTTCCAAATTCTCTTTCCTTTGTTCCATCTTTGTGATCTTCTTCTTAGCTTTGTCATCCAATTCATGTGCTTCCCGTAGCTTCTCACATTTTTTAATGATACTTGATACCTTTACTGAGGCATCAAGGCGGGTTTTGATTCCCTTGTTTGATAGATAACTATCACTCTTACTATAGAGTTGTTGCATAATATCTTTTGCTTTCTTTTATTTCTTGAAAAAATCCATGTTCTGTTCAATGTTCTTATGGAGCATCAAATAACATACTCTCATACTTTGAAGCATTTCAAACCACTCACATAAGCTATGAGACATCCCCAAT
This sequence comes from Thuja plicata, assembly GCA_018584345.1. Taxonomy (NCBI): domain Eukaryota; kingdom Viridiplantae; phylum Streptophyta; class Pinopsida; order Cupressales; family Cupressaceae; genus Thuja; species Thuja plicata. The sequence goes on from MU224125.1 coordinate 2,626,616, forward strand.
ATTTGGCCCCAAATGTGTTCTTTAGTAATCTTCACTAAATTATTACTAGTATTTGTTAAAGTTTGAATTGTATTATTGGCCTTCTTTAGTTCTTCTGCCATTTTTTCACAATAATTTTTCTCTTCCACTGCTTTTTTTTCCCAATGATTGGCTTTATCCGCCTAAGAGTCCAATTTCTTTTGCAATTCCTGGTTGGAGGCAACATTACTCTCCACGGTTTTAAATAACTTTTGTGAAGTGACTCTTTCTTCCTCTAGTTTTTTTACTGATTTCTACCAATTTTCCCCTCAGTGCCTTCACCTCTGCCTACTCATGTTCCTTCACCACTGCCTCCGCATGTTCCTACTTTGTATTTGCTGATGTAGAGGTTGATTTTTTAATCTTTTTATGTAATTCTTTCAAACTGTTCTTTGAAGCTTTCCTCTTTTCTTTTTCATTGGCAATGTCTGCCTGTAAATTTTCTATATTTTTCTGGAGCTCACTTTTCTCTCTTTCGAGCTTCAACAGTGCATTGTAGACCACTTGGTTTGTAGACTTTGACATATTTATTTTGTCCACATTTTTAACTTTGGAAAAATCCATTTGGAGAGTGCTAGCTTGAAATTCAGACGGATCTATCTGACTCTCTTGTGGGTTTCCATTTTTTTTTGGTGGAATAACAACCATGAAATCCATCATGTCTCTGTTTGGGTCATATGTTGGAAAAACCTTGTTGGATGTAGGTTGTCCTCTACAGATGCAGTAAGGGCACCAGTCTGCAATGTCTTCTTTATTTCCTTATTCTTGGTTGTTGTTTCTGCAAATTTATTATAGAAATCTTTGAAACAAAAATCTGGTGTTGCAGGAGGATTTGAATGTTTGAAAGGTGAACCAGAGCTTGCAATGCTTGTTGATCTAACTAATTTTGTTTGAGGATTTACAATTTTAGAGGGTTTTGTTAAACTTGAAAATGCAAACAGTTCTTTAGGATCGAGTGTCAATGATCTGGAAACCTTTTTCTTCTTGACACTATCTTCTTCTATGGGATTCTGTGTAGATTCTACTGGCCTCTTTAGAGAGGGAACTTGTTGTATAAGCTGCTCAGTCCCACTGGCACCAGTGCCACTACTAGACCCAGTAGCAGTAGATTCCCCAATCCCACCCATGGCAATGGATGTTCTTGTGGGCATAGTGGTTCCTGATGATTCTAATGGGTCCACTCCAAATCCAAACCCAAGGCCCGCACCATGACCAGTTTTTTGTGTGATAAATAGATTCTAGATGCCTTCTCCTGTGGGATCCAAACCACCACCTTTATAACCCATTTTTCCATAGTGATTGCCCCTTTTCTATATAAGTGTTTCTGGTAGTTGCTGACTCCACTCTGACTCCATGGAGTAAATGCAATTGGTGGATTATCATCCTCACTATCTGGATCACTGGTGTCGTATGTCATGGTAGGATGCTCCAAATTCCACAATTTTCTAGACTCTATATCCTCGTCTATTTCATCCAAATTTGCACTGGTCTTTGGTTCACCAAGATCCTTTTTCATACTCCAAAAATCATTCATTTTTGTTGGAGTCCATTTTCTATCCTTACAATCTTGTGCTATTTTTTTTGGTATTTTTATGTTTGATGGATGAGTAGCTTTTTCATAGAAATTGTAGGACATTATAGGCTGTACAATGCCCTGGTTTATTTATGTCATAATTTGTGATGACAACTATTCAACTAAATTTTTTTCCTTAGCGGAAACTTTCTCCATCTCTTTTGTAATGTCATCCCAACTATCCTTGTTTTCCAACTTCTGTAGCAATGGTTTACTTTCATGTTGAAATAAGTTTGCAGAGTTCTTATTAGCAACAAGCATTGTTTGAATGACATTGAGTGGATCATACTTCCATTACCACTCTAAATCAAATTGAAAAATTTCTAATTTTTTTTTTCCACTTTGAATATCTCTCTCTCAAATGTTAACCCTCCATTTGAGAAAGGTAAGGAAGGGAATATGCTCTTCTTTGACTAGCCAGTGAAGAGTCTATTTGTGCTCTCTAGTTGTAGTACATATTCTACTGCAAACACCATGTTTGTCACATGCATTGGAATTTTGTGGGTTTGTAGTTCTAATCCGTAAAACCTTAGCACAATGTATTCTTCCATTAAGTACCAGTAAACCAATTGAATTGTGCTTCCAAGTTGGATGCAATCCCTACATGAAGCATACAATCTGGTCATTGGAGTGCTTGTTATTTTTTTGTACAATGGTGCCAAAAATAAGTCTAAAAAATTACTGTAATTCCTTCTATTATCATACATCCTTATATGAGGTGTCTAGTTATATATTGGAGTACCTATCGGTCCTGTCCCCCTCTGAATTTCAAGCTTGTTGTCATTGCTCATTAATATTGCAGCATGCTTGGCTAGCAGAAGATAGCACAAGTGGGTTGTGAACCTAAATGTCTTATAATTCCTCTTTTAATCAATGCTAATTGTTCTTGCATCGATTGAACCATGTGTCCAACAAAATTATATCTTACTAGTTCATTGACACAAGGATATCCCAAATCAATCGAAGAATGTTGGCACCCACTTCCCTATTGTTTTCTAGTCCCAGGAAAAATGCTAGCGAGGATATAGTATCCTGAACCCATGGCACAAAAATGTTAAAATCATAAGGAGGCTTATGGTTCTCACCCAATGAAGCCTTTGCCTCTGCAACTATTAGACCCTTTATAAATGAATCTTTTGCATTTGGCGCGACTGCCTCATATTTCTCTACCAACAATCCAAGGTCAATATGGACATTACAGTTTTTTCGGTCAAACCCAAGGTCTAGCAAACTGAGAAATTCTTCCTCGGTTATTGATAAAATTTCTTCCTGATTATTTTTATTCACAATTTCTTTTCTTTCTTCATCATAATTTTCTGCACAAATCAAGACAATTTCTGGGCAAGGAAAAACTTTGAGTAACAACATACAACCCAAACCTACATCCCACAAAGCAACTTTATTCATTTTTGCACCTATCACTGGATTAAATTTTATAAATTCAGACCTCTTTGGCCCAGTTGCCTTACAACACAATGTATGTTTAATTGATATAACTCTCCTTTCACCATCGATAGTAGGATCATAAACATCATGATACTCATCAGTGAAACCGGGGATTTCTACTAGTTTTCTACAGTCTATTAAAGTTTTCCCATCTGCTTGCCCTTGGCCTTGAGTTTTCGCTTTCCCAATTGTTCTTCAGAAGAATGAAAAAACAAAGAATCACAGATATTTAGTAACAAAATCATAGATAATAACTAACTAATTAAGAAAACCCCAATTGTACATGCAAGAATTAAAATTTCAAAATCAAGATAAAACAAAATTTTGACATTACAAAATCGGGATGCATCAGGCTAGATATCTTACCCAAAATTAAATTTTGAAATCTAGATAGATAGAAGTTAGAACGACTAGGGCTCTCACAAATTATAGTCTCAAAATATTTGGCGATGGTTCAACAGTTCTTTTTAGCTCTGCTGCTACGAGTTGATAGGTTTTTAAAAAGGAAATGTTAAATTTTTTTTGTTAATTGTAACATTTAAACCAAAGTTCCAGAATCCTTTTAATATTTTATCTTCACATGATATAATGGTACGTAATCTAAACAATAAGAAAAGTACGTTAGTTGCGAAATGGTGGCAGGAAATGAAGCTTTACCATTGATGTAAGATCATTGAACGGTCAGAAAACAGTGTCCTTAGATGACATGATGTTTTCGTTTAAGCCTTAACTTTAAGGCATTATTCTATCGAGGTAATGAATAGATAATGATGTCACACATATCTGTCACTAAAAATTGAAAGGCTCCATCTAAGCAGCCATTAGTTGACATTACTTTAATTGATTTCATCTACTCATTGCCATTAATTAATATTTCTATCTAATATTACCGAAGATTGCCAAAATAATTCTTCTTTTTTGGTGTCAAAAAATGAGGTCACAGACTCACACGTCCGTTGGATTAAAACATATCAATGGCCAAAGGTGAATTTCAAGCCTATTGTTGGTCTTCATAATCTTTAGGACAAACTCTTGGTGGAATCATGACATGTGGTATGATTGATCATCAGATTCTTGGTACGATCAATCGTACCACGTGTCATGATTCTGCCGAGAGTTTTCCATAAAGATTATGAAGACCAACAATAGGCCTGAAATTCACCTTTGGTCATTGATATGTTGTAATACAATAGACGTGTGAGTCTGTGACATCATACTGATGGGACCCGATGCAACTTCAACATCAAATCAGAACCATTATATTAAGAAAGATGAACGGTGGAAGGTGAATTTTGGACAGAACGTGGTGAGATAACTCCTTTACTGAAAAAATCTCTCTGGAATCATCACACTTGTCATTCTTTGAGAATAAAAACTTGGGAGAATGAAAATTTAATAATTATTTCCAATTATTAAATCACCATACCAACTATAAAACTATTGTATTAAATCACCAAGTTTATATGTATTTTTGAAAAACATTCGCCATGACAAATAAATTAATTACAATATTTGGAAAATAATTTTTCCATAATTTATCAGTATAAGGAAGTCTGATTCGCCAATTAAATTAATAATTTTCCTATTAAAAATATTTGTAGTTGGCATATTTTTATAAAAATGGTATACATTATTAAAAAAATTTGACACCAAATATCCATAATTTGAAACACAATTCGCCATCAATATTAAACATTTTCCCTACAAAAAACATGTGATTCGCCATGATTTTATACTTTTGGGAGGGGGGGGGTTCTTAAAGTTATCCCTGATCATAGCATAACTACTATTTTCATATTTTGACTATCATGATGATACACTATTTTGATACATTAGACTTATTTGGATAGTGATTTCTTATAATTAGACACTATGTGATGATTTTTACATTATGATGATGTTAGGATATACTTTTATATGCTTATGATTGACAGATCTTGATGATATGATATAGATGAAAACTGGATTTTGAATCTTATGTTTCGATTTTATATTGGCATGTGAATTATGATTCAAAGTGAATTTGATGCCAATTGAAATTGTTCAGGCTTAGAATTGTCACCCTAACTCAGGCATTAGGGCTACACGACAATTCCATCCTCACAATGGAAACCTCTCCTAGCTGTGGGTAGACTATGAGTGAAGAGGAATCTCCGGATTCTAG
>MU224125.1:2634448-2658390 GCA_018584345.1 Thuja plicata
TTAGAAGTGAAAGGTTTCATGTTTTAAAAAAAACACGTCCCTTTAACACTATCTTATAGTGAGTGCTGATTTATGTTTTCTTGTTACATTTATTACCTCAGATTGATATGCAGATACAAGAAAATAACTGATGTATGTAATTCTTTCCTTGCATTGCTTAGATCCATCAAGATCTAACCATCTTCTTTTTTCGCTTTTATGCAGATTTTTTCCTAGATGCAGACTCGGGAGTGACCTAGATGCAGATGGAGACCTGACAAAGCTACCAGCATATACAAGATAAAAACAAGGCAATGCATGGGACCCCTATTCCATACCTCAGTTTTTTACTTTCATTTGCAATGTACTATGTTTATTGAAACATGCAATATGAATCAAAGGACATTCGTACTACATTCTTATGAATGCACAATGTAATGATCCATGATGAATTTTGAATATGTAATAAATTGATCAAAACTTAGAGTACATGAGCATCTGATAATAAATGTAGTAAGTGAATGTAAATCATCAAAAACTATAAAATAGTTTTAACTGGGTAACATAAACATGCAAATTTCTGTCTTGGTGCCTATTTTGTTGTATGATTGGATTTTGGATAACAGAAATTATATAAATGCTTCTAGGATACTTGTGATAGTTGATTTCAGATATTACATGATGATGAGATTTAACAATAATTGATGAGTACATGTATTTGCATGTGGAAATTTAATTGTATATGTTGTATTAATATATGATGAATATTGTGAAATGCAGAGTAGCTAATAGATATGTGCTAAATGTTATCAATAATTTTGCATTGTTATATACTATAGACACCAAAAATTGGTCAAGCAATTCAAACAAGGAATAAAGTGAGAAAATCAATTCAAATCAAGCAAAATCAGAAATTAAATGAGCTATTAAAATATTTTGGATTAATTAAATCAAATTAATTGTGCAATTGAGATTAATCAATTAATTGCATAGGTAAAATCAATTTAAATCCAACCCTTTCAAGGGTGCACATGGCAAAAGAAAATCAATTAAAGCATTTATTTAAATCCCTTAATTTCCTCATCCATCACATGCGATAAAATTGATCAACCAATAAGGATTGAGAATGGGAGCTCACATGGATCAAGCCAAATCAATTATCCATTACATATCTTGGAGTTGCATCTTGACCACTCAAATTGTCCCCTTATTTGAAACCACCATTTAAATGGTCTAACCATTTGAAACTCCTAATTCAACCAAGCCTTAATCATGGTTTAGTTAACTCTACCCCCTACCCTTATAAAATCCTTTAAATAGAAGCTAATTTTGATGCATTTAATATCACACACACTCATGAAGAAAAGCATCATCACTATAGGCAAATAACATCAATTTCATAGCAATTACATGTTATGATTTGCATTTTAGTGAATAATTTGAGCTAAATAGGCATAATCTTGATCAAATAGCTTCACTTCTCATTCTAGAACTATCATTTATGGATGCTTTAAGATGACAAAATCATTTTCCTTTCCTGGTTAGAGAGCCATGAGATGATCAATTGTTGATTTCAATTTAAATTAGCTAATATTTGTTAAATATTTGTTGAATTGATTGATATGATACTAATCTCATGAAGGTATAATTTTATATACACAAATGGCACCCACCGTGGGGCTCTAAGCCTCATTTCTAATGGATTTATCATTTTCTTTTGTGTATTTGAGTGTGTTCTTTTGCAAAAAAATGCAGGTTACATGTGAAGTGATGCGTAGACACCTAAAGTGTGATGCATTTAAGTCGTGAAGTACTGCCTATTATACTTTATGTCTTCTATCTCTCATTCTTTCAATGCATATGAAAATGAAATGATGTGTAGACACTTAAATGATGATGCCTTTACACAACAAAGGACTGTGTAGCCTGAAATATCAGTGCTTTTGAAAATTCTTTTGATGATTATGATATGTTCTTTTAGCGCATTTAATCTCCTTTCAGTAAATTTAATCTATCTTTTAATGATCTTATGTGTATTAAGTAGTGCTATGTTTACTTCTAAATAGCACGTACAACAGGTTAAAATATCACGTAGACTGGTTTTAAGTAGCACTCTGTCAGATTTAAAATAACATGTAGGCCTGTGTTTCATTTTACTACAACAAATTATTAAAAATAGAAAGCTAATGACATTTTATTTGCTGATCTGCAGATGGTAAAACATCAGAGGGTGAAGAAACTGGAGCTCAGGATCCACAAAGAAGACAAGGAGATTAAATGCTTGTTGAAATGTGAGAGAAACCTTCACAACTCAAGAATTTTACAAAATTTGGTTGAAGAGGAAACACTTTATGAACATTATCTCAAAGTTGTGAAATCTTATAAATCTAAGTTCATTTCCTTGAATTGAAGTAATTCACCTTGAAATATTTGAGAGAATTCTAATTGTTTAGGTGAATTTTAAGCTTTGCATTTTTGGATTTTGGATTTTCCTCATTTTGTGTGAGTTGTGTTGACTAAATTTTTAGAGGAGAGGATGCAAAGGAGCTAGAACTATCACCACTAGGTGAATAGTAAAAAAGAAAGAAAATAATAAAAAATGCACCTAGCTTTGCTAGCTTTGATTTGAGGTATTTTTTCATCCTCTTGTACTTGCTTAAATTATGGAATTTCAAAGTTGAAAATCTAACATAATTAGTAAAGGGACTTCAAGTCACGAATTAAAGCATTTCATATGCCAAATTTGAGATGCGAAGAACCTAAGGGAATTGAACAAACACATAACTAAAACCTCTTTTTTGTGGAAGCGAAGTGCTAGGTATATGATCTTCACTCCTTGAGTAAATCAAAAATCCAAAAACACTTCAAATCCCTTAGTTTAAGAGGTGGAAATGAAAAAGTGTTAATTGTCTTTGGAATTGTGAGAATAGTAGGGATATGCTCTTCACCTTTGGTGAATAAAATTCCCAAACCTATTTGAGCTTTTCAATTTCTTGCTTTGAATGAACATGCTGGGAAATTAGTGGGCCTACCTCCCGAGATTTTCCTTTATGAGGATGATGAGAGGGAGCGAACCAAGTGGGATACAACCATTTTAGCCATGGTAATCCAACCCACTATAATAAAAATGCATTCATCTTAATGGGATGAGTGACAAGACAAATTGAGAATCAAACCTCCTCTAGTAGTCCTTTGGATTGCATAAAATCATGTTTTTATGCGTGTGGGAGGCCTCTATAATGAGGGACGAGACTCAAAATGTTTCGAACAGAACCTTGATTACAACTTGGTTAAATTAGTAATGCTTACCTTTTAGAGCCATTATTACAAACCAATTTGACCATAGGTATATTTCTTGGAATAAATTCTTGTTCAAAACTTCTGAAAATGATCAAGAATATACACATTTTGTGTAGAATTAGGGGTCAAAAAAAAGATTTGTGTGTGTGTTGTGATTGTATGTTCATTTTGCAGAAGAAAAACATCCATAAAGACTGATCACTTTATTAATTTTTAAAAAATTATCAAACTAGTGACAGACTGCAACTTTCACAATCTTCTGACGCATACAAACATTCCTTTTACGTGTACAAACATTCTTTTGACGCCTGGAAAATTGAAATGGTGCATATAGACACCTTTAATAGCACTTGTGCAGAGTTAAGTAATGCCTACACATCCCAAGTAGAGCATATAAACAACAAAACAATGCTTAACAATAGGAAATGAGCGCTTTTACCTTTTCCAGTGAGCATTTTCTATACACTAGAGCAACACGTAGTATACATTGAAGTAGCGCGTATAAACTAAGAAAAAAAACATAGGGTACTTCCCAAGGGTTTTTGAAAATTTGAGGTTATATATGGATACCCTTTTCGAAGTTCTTGCTGCTAATCATCTCAAACTGATCAAATCCTATCATTTGCAGAATTTTAAAATTTTAAGAGGATTGATCAAGTTAACTCCCTTTCTTCATGTTAATGTCAGTTTTCACAAGATCGCATTACATTAGGAACACTTTGCAATCAGATGACACATATTCAAGAGGAGAGTTGTGTTTTCCAAATGAAGCACCTACTTCTTCACAACAAAATTTTGAAATTTACGAAGTAACACCCATTGACATGGAATTTCCTTTTGGTCTCATGGATCCTGATCTAATAAAAAATTCCAACAACGATGCTAATAACAACTAAGATGGAAAGAATAGGGATGCTAACAATAATGGGAACAATGGGGGAGAAAAAAACCTCAATCATGGAGGTGTAGATGGGAATAATGGAGGGAATAGGGACCCTCAAGAAGAGGAGGCAATTGAAGAGAGGGTTAATGAAGCAGCTCAAAGTCCCTTTTTCATGAAAATCTTGGAAAATTGTTGGAGAGAGATAGAGAAAAATACTTCTTGGACCTAGCTCAAGTGGGGGTGAAACTTCCCCATGATTATGATGCCAACAAATTAAATTGACATCATGAATAAACAATTTAAATTATTTCAAATACGATTGGATAACATGAAGCAAAATGCGGCTCCCAAGCCATTTTGAATTGAAGCTTTATGTCCATTTCCGTTTGATAAATCCCTAATTATGGTACAATTCCCCACAAATGCAGTTTTCCCTAAATATGACAAGCATGAGGGAGCATCTGATCCGCAAAATCATTTGAGGGAATTTTGTGCATTAAGCTTGGAATTCATGCATGATACCACATATTTAATGAGATTAATTCCAAGAAGTTTAGGAGGAGCAGCAATGGAATGGTTTTCCAAATTACCATCCGGTATTCATACTTTTGAAGAGATAGCTTCCAAATTTGTGACCCATTACTCAGATAACATCAAGCATGAGGTCACCATGATTAAATTATGTAACACAAAACAACATGATGGGGAAGCCTTTTTTTATTTTCTTACAAAGATCGAGGGTGGTATTTTCTTGATACCCTAGAAGTGTACCTGAGAAAGAGAAAATGGACATCTTTATGAATAGTTTGAACAAAGAGATGAATTATCGATTGAGATTGGAATGTCCACGCTCCTATCAAGATGTGATTGAGAATGGAGTTACAATGGAAGATTTTTTGATGAAGAGTGGATAAATCCATTGATTAAATGATGAATATCTGATTGAGATGATGAAGACCGGGTGACACTGAGTATCATGATTATAGAAATGGTTAGATCAGTTGTTGTTTCGTCAATGATGTCAAGCAATTGATCAATTGATTTTTATTTATGTTACCATATCTCAAGAGGAGAATTTAAATGGGTGACAAATAGAGATCAGAAAATGACGAAGTGATGATGTTATAGTTTTTTTCTACTATACATTTGATGTTATCAAATCAGTACATTTGATTGATCAAGTCAGAAACTACAATGAAATAAAGTTATGACTGAAAGAGTTACTTTACCGAGCTAGACTGAGTCATTAGGTATAATGTTATGTGAGTTAGTTACAGTTACTAAGCACTGAGTGAAGGTCAAGCAATGAGCACCAAAGATGATTTATACACCGAGCAGTGAATGAAGTCATACCTGAGTTGCAAAGCAAGTTTTACCGAGTATAGTATACATATATTAAATGATGATGATGAAATCAAATTTAATGTGAAGTGACAATGAGATGGATGAGGAAATGAATTTTGTTACAAGATCTACAAATGGGAAAATTTAATATGGAGATCTAAGGCGAAGATCAATTGGTTAAACTAGCATATGTTAGTTTCACGAAAAAGTTACAAGTTCTGAGGTAAAAGTGAAATGGTTTACCGAGTTGATAAATATGAAGAAGATGATTGAAAAACTGAGCACAAAGGAAGGAAAATCAAATCAAGGAGATTAAGAGGCAAAAGTATGTCTATATAAAGGATGAGGATTACACAGAGTGTAATGTTGCTGGTGAATTTAACAGAGAAGGAGAAGAAGCTGAAGAATAGCATTTACCAAGTAGAATAGAGAAAGATAGATTGAAGATTCTACAGTTTGAGAAAGAGATAAATGGATTATGTGATGCCAGTATTCAATTGAGCATCAAGGATCTGATACAAGCAAAAGTGAGTTGCTATATTTATAGACCAAAGTTTACTATTGCTTATTAATATTTGTAACAGAGAAATCTCTTGACCGAGTGGATTTAACCATCCTATTTGTAAAGCCTAGAACTAGGTGACATTCCAAAAGAGGTTTTAAAGACCTCTAAAAGGGCCACTCCTAATAGGGTGAAGATCTTAACAGATCTAAGGTAAATCCCCTAACATGGTCACATCTAGAAAATGTGTTTGTAATATTTAATAGGATAAGTTCTTAACCGAGCATACTTGAAAAGGGTACATTTTTATTGTGGGTTACAATTCCCACAGAGGTTTTCCCAAATTAGGTTTCCTCATTAAATCATGTGTCAACCAAGTTATATCTTATGTTTACATGGTTAATATGATGTTTCTAAGTTTGAATGATTGATTGTTTCTTATGTTATTGAGTTATTTGGTGAATTGGTTATTTATTGTATTTAGTATTACCGAGTGAATTAGTGAGTACAATTTTAGAGTTTAAGTTTGATTTGTCTATTCACCCCCCCCCCCTCAGTGGGACCAACAAAATCAAGCTTTATAAAGAAAACAAAAATCCTCCTAACAACCACAACAATTCCAACAATAACAATCACACTTCCAATAATAGCAATCACTTTTCGCTTAAGAACACCAACAAGGGTCTTGTCAATGATGGGGTTGTTGAAGCACATAATTTAAAGGCTACTCCCTTCAATCTCATAAGATATTCAAACCAAGATAATAATGTGAACCAAGCAGCCAAGGTTCCATTTGACAACAACAAAAACACTAACAACAACAACAACAACAACAACAACAACAACGTGCAAAACAAGAAAGAGGCTAACAAACCAAGATCATTCTTTAGCCTATCACAAAGAAGGAAGTTCAAACCCTTGGGTGAACCAAAAAAATCAAGCTTTATAAAGAAAACAAAAATCCTCCTAACAACCACAACAATTCCAACAATAAAAATCACACTTCCAATAATAGCAATCACTTTTGGCTTAAGAACACCAACAAGGATCTTGTCAATGATGGGGTTGTTGAAGCACATAGTTTAAAGGCTACTCCCTTCAATCTCATAAGATATTCAAACCAAGATAATAATGTGAACCAAGAAGCCAAGGTTCCATTTGACAACAACAAAAACACTAACAACAACAACAACAACAACAACAACAATGTGAAAAACAAGCAAGAGGCTAACAAACCAAGATCATTCTTTAGCCTATCACAAAGAAGGAAGTTCAAACCCTTGGGTGAACCACTTGAGAATGCCTTAAGGACTCTCATTGCTAACAAGATCAATGTCCTACCAAAACCAAGGCCTCATGAACCCCAAGTTAAACCATCATGGTGGAATGATGCTCATATTTGTGAGTATCATCGAAATAGAGGGCACAAGACAAACGAATGCATGAGACTAAAACATGAGGTACAAGATTTGATAGATAATGGGATCATCAAGGTGGAAGGGCCTCAAAAAAATAAAGATAATGTGGCTTTTAAAACTCCTTTCTTCAATCATGAGAAGGGAGAATCTTCAAATAATAATCAAAACAACAAAGAAGGTAATAACAAAGTTAATTTTGCACATAGCTATGTGAATGTAATCAATTCCTTGTTAGGATATGAAAATACTATCAATGCTATTGTTTTAAAAGATCAATCATAAAAAGAAACCTCTAATGTGGTTACTAGGGGGAAAGCATCAAATTTTACCTTACAAGGAGCTATCCCTAAAACTATTGGTCTTAATCGGTCATCTTCTTCTTAATGACAATACAATCTTGTGGATCAATTGCAAAAGCCTCCCGCTCAAATTTCAATTCTTGAGTTGTTGAAACTTTCACCAAATCATAAGGAAATCTTAGAGAAGGCTCTTGTGGAGAAAACCATTCCCGAAAACCTAGATATGGATAGATTTCAAAACATGGTGGGTCATCTCATTGCACCTCATTGCTTGTCCTTTTTTCTAAACAAGATGACATGTCCATTAATAATCCTCAAAATCTTCCACTGCATATAGAGGTTTTGATACACAAACACCATGTTAAAAGAGTCCTTATTAATGGGGGAGATGGCCTAAACATTTGCACTTTGAGTCTAGTAAAATCCCTAGGATGTCTGAATGTGTCGTGGATCCAAAGAAGAAAATTACTATTAAGGCCTATGATGATGAAGAAAGGTCTTCTAAAGGAATGGTGGTGTTGCCTATTCAAGCGGGACCAATAAAAAAGGATAATACTTGTCAAGTTATTGATATTAATTTAACTCATAACATTTTACTAGGGAGGCCATGGATACATGAAATGCAAGCGGTGCCATCAATATATCATCAATGTATCAAGTTTCCATACATGGGTGAAGAAATCACTATAAGTGGAGATGTGAACCCTTTTCAATATTGCAACATTGTTAAACTTGTGAATGAGACATTCATCCCACATAATAGTGAAGGGGATACCCCAAGAACTCCTAAAGAGAAAAAGCAAGAAGATGGTCCTATTTCAACTTTGGTCATTAACTCCAATCAAGACAAAACTAACACATCTACATCAACTAAGGGAAAGGAGAAAGTGAGTTTTGTACACACAAGTAGCAAGGATGCTAATTTAAGTGTTTCAAATAAAGAGGAGGGATATTTGAACCCCTCTAGGGTTGAAAATTAAGGAGTATAAGAAACACATTATCAAAAGATGGATAAGTTAATGAAGAAATTTGAAAAAAAAAATGCAAAATCCATCAAAAGGGTGTGGGAGAATATTATGTGTCTTTTATTTAATTTACCTCCTCAAAAATCACATGGGAGATCAACTAGTGCTCATGCAAATAAAAAGTAATGCACATTTTGTAAGAGCAAGTGACAATTCATCAAAAGAGGAAGAAGGTAATGGAGTTTTAAAATGTTTGTATAAAGATGAGGAAGCTTTGAGTTCTCATATAGAAAGGGTTCACAATGTGAGTATTCAAACACATCAATATGGAAAGGGTTTTCCAAATCATGAAAAAGATGGGGTATAAAGGACAAGGACCCTTAGGAATAAGAAACAAAGGATTACTAGAACCTATACAACCTCCTGGAGATCCAAATATTAAAAATTGGGAATAGGGTACCAAGAACAAGGAAGTGGTTCAAGCGATGTCAAAGATTCCCATGAACATGTCCATATGGTAGATTCTAAAGGGGAAGATGACTTCGCTCAATATGAATGGGATTCTTTATCTGAGGCTTCTTATCATGACAAGGAAGTGGATGTCATCCATACTTATGATCCTACAACTAGTACAAACAAACAATCAAATATGGACCAAGGATCAATTTATACTCAAGTGCCAAACAACTCTCAAGCACCAAATTTAGGACAAGCATCAAATGAAAATTTGTGGGTGGGTGAACCATGGGTACCTTCGTGGGTAGGATATTCTAACATTAGGTTTAATCCATGAGAATGTTATCCCATAAAAATCCAAGAGGACTCAAGTGAGGAGGATTTTGATCTAAGTTCTATGGAACACCTCAAGCAAGCCCATGTTATTGATTTGAGAGATACAATGTGTGAACCCTCTAATGAATTCATGTCCTTAAATCCTATGGATACAAATTTTCCCAATGAATCTTTATCTCTTATCCATCCCGAACAAATTGATTGGAACCTAGCTGTGCCAAAGGACATACTTTCTTTTCCTAATGACAATTTAGTGGCCTTATACCTAAATGCAGTTGAACCCTCTTTCACCAAATAATTTGATTAAATAATAGCAGTAAGGGATCAATCTCTCAATCCAAAAGAAAAGGAAAAATAGAAAACAAATAAAAAAATGAAGTGGTCTAGTGGTGAAAACCACAATGTGGCAGTGCTAGACAATAAAAAAAAGTAAAAATAAAGGATATTTTTGAAGGTGAAAACACAATTGTGGCACCTAAGGAAGAGAGATTGGATACCTTACCAAAGCATGATGAAGATAGATCTCCTATTTTGATTGAACCAATAGAGAAGGTTAATATTGGCACTGATTTAGAACCAAGATTCATACACCTTGCAGTTTCATTAACTTCACTCAAAGGGAAGATTACATCAAATTATTTAAATAAAAGAAAGTTAACTTTGCATGGTCTTATTCAGATATGTCAGGACTAGACCCAAGTTTCATCATGCATCACCGCAATTTAAGACTAGGAGTTAAGTTGGCAAAGAAAAAGTTAAGAAATATGCATCCTCATATAGCCTTTCTTGTAAAAGTAGAATTGGAAAAATTGTCAAAAGTGGGGTTTATAAGGGCTATAGCTTATGCTGAACGGATATCCAATATTGTGTTAGTCTCAAAACATGATAAATCAATAATAATATGCATGGATTTATGAGATCTTAACTTGGCATGTCCAAAGGATGACTTTCCATTACCTAGTATTGATGCTATAGTGGATTTGACAACAAGACACTCTATGTTCTCCCTTGTGGATGTATTTAGTGGATAAAAAAATTAAGATATCACTAGAAGATCAAGATAAAATAGCCTTCACATGCCCATGGGGTACATTTTTCTGGAACGTCATGCTCTTCGGTCTTAAAAATGTTAGAGCTACTTATCAGAAGGTAATGACTACTATTTTTCATGATATGATGCATACATTTATTGAGGACTATGTGGATGATATCTTAGCTAAATCAAATTAAATGAAGGATCATCTACCTATCTTGGAAAATATATTCAAAAGGTTGGAACAATTTAAAGTTAGGCCAAATCCCAAGAAGTGTGCATTTGGAGTCCAATAAGGAAAGTTATTGGGTTACATAGTTTCAGCAAAGGTAATATTAGTTTATCCCGAGAAAGCCTATCATGGAAATTGATGCACAAAAGAACATAAGCCAAATGATATCATTACAAGGAAGTTTGAAATCCATAAGAAGATTTATATCTCAATTGGTAGAAAAGTGTCATTCTTTCACAAGACTTTTACATAAAGACATAATTTTCAAATGGGATGCACAATGTGAAGAATATTTTTCCATATTGAAGTCATACTTGGTGAATCCACCTATACTCATGTCACATATCAAAGGAAAGCCTTTAATCTTGTACATTTCAACAACATACAACTCTTTAGGAGTGTGAGCTTACAATAGATTTGAACATCTGCAAAATTTAGTTGTATTTATGAATAGATCATATACTGTTTTAGTTTAACCATTGGATCAGAAAGTCTCTTAACTGAGTAGGATCTAACCATCCTTTATATATTGAGATACATCCCAAGGAGTATCAAATTTTTTTTCATGTTGACAAGCATAGTGAATGTAGAGGTCAAGTGATTAATTGTTAGTGATAAATCCTCTAACAATGATTTGGGGGATATTTTTCACTTATAATTGAAGTATCTCCAATGCTCCATAAATAAGCTCCAAGTTAAAATTATTGAGAAACTGGACTCAACGCAACTTGAATGGGTGAAAGAGGAGTCCATATGTCTGAGATATGGCCGGTCAAACTAGATACAAAGGCTGTCAAAAAGGTGGAAATTTGACCTTGTCAAAATTGGTCAAATTTGGTGTTATCTCAAAGATCTCGTCACCATGATTCAAATGATGTTTGTTTCATCAAAAATGGAGCTCATATGCAAAATATATGGCTGGTCAAAGGTCAGAGTTGACCAATTCACTAAAGACAACTGATGACATCATCATGTTGATGTGGCACAGAAAGTGACGTGGCATCTTAAACCAATCAACATTTGACATGTGGCAGGTGTGATGACATGGCATACTGGTCATTATTGTTTAATCAACACTGGACACATGGCATTCGATGAACAAATTAGAGAGTGCTACGTGACACCCCCAAGTGGGAATCAGGGTAATCGAACCAGTTTAAAATGACTTAACTATAAACTATTGAGTGTTTCACAGATGGATAACATAGGTCACTGAGTTGCATTTGAGAACAAAAAGGAAAATATCTTTAATGAATCAGGAAGGTTGATTGGTACTCGTGAACAAACAAAAGGTAACCTATTCTATCTCGATGATATTATTAATGGATAGAAATGAAGACATATGGTTGTGGCATAAAATGTTATGTCATGTGAACTTTGACAACATGGTTAGGATAAGCAATAAAAGGAAAGTAAGAGGCTTACTGAGCATGTCAAAGCCCAACCATGTCATGTGTAAGAATTGTCAAAAAGGTAAAATGACAAAGTCTAGTTTCAAGAGAAAAACCTACACATCTAATGCTATTCTAGAATTAGTCCATACTTATCTATGTGGACCAATGAGAACAAAGAGCTATTATGGTGATATATATTTCATTCTCTTTATTGATGATTATTCTGGAATGATGACTGTTATGATCTTAAAAGAAAAATTAGAAGCATTCAAGATATTTAAATGGTATAAAGCTATAATGGAAAAAAAAAGTGGAAAGGAACTTAAATATATAAGGTTAGATAGAGGAGGGGAATTTGTTTCTGATGAATTCGCTAACTTTTGTAATGAGCATGGAATTCAAAGATGGGTTTCTGCACCGAGAACACCACAACAAAATGGGATTACTGAGAGAAGGAATAGATCAATTGTTGATTGTGCTAGATCACTGATGATTGAGAAAGGCATCACACAAATATTTTGGAAGAAGTTGTCAGTACTATTGTCTACACATTGAACATAGTTCAATTAAAGAAAGACACCAATAAGATACCTTATGAGCTATGGTATGGATACACACCCAATGTAAGTTACTTTATAATTTTTGGTAGTCAATGTTATATTTTGAAAGATGATAAAAATGGAAAGCTTGACTTCAAAGGTGAAGAAGGAATATTTCTAGGGTATTCTACCAAGAGAAAGGCTTATAAATGTCTTAACAAATCCTCTAACAAAATCATTGAAAGTGCAAATGTCAAAGTAGATGAATTTTCTAAGAAAAATGATAAGGAAAGCATAAAGGAACCAAAAGACTACAACAGGTTTGTATACAGTGAAGAACCTAACACTTTGCTCGAGAAACAATGTATTGCTATTGAGCGACAGAACAATGCACCCGCGCATCAGGCTACAAACACCAAAAAATCAGGAAATTGCTCACAATGATATACCAAGCAATGGAGATCAGAATGAAGGTAGAGATGATGATCAGAATGATGAACAAAGAGGTGAACCAATAATTTCCAAGTATGTCAGAAGACACCATCCTCACAACAAGGCTGGAATGAGAACAAGAAGTAAGTCACTAAACACTAGATGTTTAATTTGTGATTTTGAGCCTAAATATGTTAATTTTGTACTTGAAAATGAAGAATGGGTCAGTGCAATGAATGAAGAGATAGAACATATAGAGAAGAACAAAATATGGACATTAGTACCTAGACCAAATGACAAAAATGTCATCGGTACCAAATGGATATTCAAAAACAAGCTGAATGAGAATGGAGAAGTCACAAGGAACAAAGCAAGATTAGTATGCAAAGGGTATGCACACGAAGAAGGTATTAACTATGGAGAAACCTTTGCACCCATTGCTAGACTAAAGGAGTAAGAATTCTACTTGCTTATGTTATTTACAAGGGATTCAAGGTATACCAAATGGATGTCAAATTTGCATTCTTAAATGGAATTCTAGAAGAAGAGGTATACATTGAACAACCATAAGGGTTTGTTGATACTAACAAGAGAAACATAGTTTGTAGACTACAAAAATCCTTGTATGGATTAAAACAAGTACCAAGAGCATGGTATGAAAGACTTCACTCTTATCTCATAAGTATTGGATTTGTAAGAACAAGTGAAAACAATAATCTATATTTAAAAGAAGATAGTGATGATAACATTTTGATTGCTGAAATATTTGTTGATGATATCATATTTGGAGGTAATGATATGTTATGCAAATCAATTTCTAATGAAATGGGAAAAGAGTTTGAGTTTTCAATGTTTGGGGAGATAAAATTCTTTCTTGGTCTACAAATTCTTCAACAGGATGTAGGCATCTACATCACACATTCCAAATACATCAAGGAAGTGCTGAAGATATTCAAGATGGAAGATTCCAAGCCAGTTGGAACACTTATGGCAACCAGATGCAAGCTGACAAAGGAAGACAAGTCAGTCGAGGTAAATCAGACCTTATATAGATCAATGATTGGAAAGCTAATGTATGTTGTTCATACTAGACCATATAGCACATGTAGTTGAAATAGTTGCAAGATTCTCTGCTAATCCCAAGGAATAACACATGACTATTGTCAAAAGAATTCTGAGATATCTAAACAATACCGAGGACTATGGTCTTTGGTATAACAAAGAAGGAAAATTTGATCTTCAAGTCTATACAAACACTGATTGGGCTGGAAACTTAGATGATAGAAAGATCACAATAGGAGGAGCATTCTTAATGGGTGATAGAATTGTCACATGGATAAGTAAGAAGCAAGGATGCATCTCAAAATCTACTGCAAAAGTAGAATATGTGGCTCCTTCTGCAAATTTATCTAACATTGCATGGATCAAGCAATTATTGGAAGGTATGAATATGAAAATTCTTGAACCAGTAATTATCTATTGTGTTAATAGAAGTGCAATTAAAATTTCAAAGAACCCAGTCATGGATACTAAGACAAAGCATATTTCTATGAAGTATCATTACTTAAGAGAAAAAGTGAAAGAGAAAGGGGTGATACTGGAATATGTTCAATCCAAGGAACAATTAATAGACATATTCACAAAGCCATTGCCTAAGATACATTTGAGTACCTGAGAAAGAGACTAGGGGTCTGACCCTTGTCTATTGGTCACTAAGCTGACTAGGAGGCTACATTAGCCTACACACAATGAGAAGATCATTCATGTTGATGCAATCAAAGAGATGAACTGCAAAGATTTATCAATACACAAAAATGTACTTATCTACACCGAACACCAGAGATATTGTTGGCTAATACAAAGCTATATTGCTGATAGAGAGGAAATTGAAGGAAAATATTTTTAAAAAGGGGAGAAAAGACTTTGTCATTGCTATCAAAGGGAGAGATGAATTAAGGGAGAGATTATATCCATATTAAATATGTATCAGAAATATTCAAAGAGAAAAGAGCTATCCATCAAGGAGAGGAACAATCAAAGGGAGAGAAAAACATCAAAGAAAGATACAAAGAAACATTCATCTAAGGGAGAGAATTGGAAAAGTTAAACACTACATATATATCAAGAAAAGGGAGAGAAGATTTTACAACCAAGGGAGAGACAAAATCAGAAGTTGCTACATCTATCCATTGAAGGGAATGAAGAATGAAGAAAATACTCTGCAAGAATCAAATCTAAGCTAGAAGAGCTTACTGAAAACCAAATATTTGTATTGGTTATAGAATAATGGGTTTGGTAGAAATTGATGAACTACAAATGATATATTTCATAATGTATTAGTATTATGTAGTATGTTTCCATCAATGCCAAAGGGAGAGATTGATGAACTATAATTGTTTGAATGTTTGAAGATGACAAAGTTGACGATCACAGAGATGCAGAAAATAATGCAAGACATTAAATCAGTTAATATATTTTATTGTCATTGATGTCAACGTGATATAATCTGATTGTCTATATTCATATTGTCAAAGACATCAAAGAAACAAAAGAAATAAATTTTATGTTATCAGTAATGCATAAAAGTTCAGTATACATCAAATGACAAAAAATAGAGATGGACAGTGCACACTGACAGATAGAGAACACCAAGAAGTGTCACCGTGTAAACCAAGAAAGATACCCGAGCAAGCATTACCAAGTAGAACCAAAGTAATACTCGAGCAGAACTAAAATTCACATTGTTTCCCGATAGATAGACAACCTCGATGTATACTAGAGATGCCTGAGGACAACTGAAGTCAAGACCGAGCAAACAAGGAGTCAAACACCAATTAGAACTGAAGTTCATAAATGAAAAAAGACTTAGCTAGCAGGAGCTAATTATAGATTTAATTGTTTGATTACATTTTTTTCATCGACCAGTTAAAAGATAAAGATAAGCTAGACATTTAAAGCTAGTTTTATTCCAGTTATCAAGAAGAAATCTACGGGATAAAAACAAAGCAAGATTTAAAGCAAGACTGGTGAGATTTGCGGATCATGTCAAGAACAAGAAAGACAAGGAACTAGAAATGGTGAAATCATGTCTATAAAAGAGGCAAGATAATTCATAAAAAATGGGGAAAGAAATAAGAGGATGATGAAGAAAATTCTGGTGAATAAAGAAGTCTTCATATAGACCTGATCATACAAGATGAAGAATGGAGCTAAAGTTTTTTGCGGACACCAAAAAACTAAGAAGAAACAACATTCATCAAGAAGAAAGAAGTGGAGCAAAGGAACATTAGAGAAACATTGATCAGAAAGGTATTATGAGCTTACAATAGATCTGAATATCTACAAAGTTTAGTTGTATTTATGAACAGATCATATATTGTTTTAGTTTAACCATTGGATCATAAAGTCTCTTAACCGAGCAGCATCTAACCATCCTTTATATGTTGAGATACATCACAAGGAGTATCAAAAGGTTTTTCATGTTGACAAGCAAAGTGAATGTAGAGGTCAAGTGATTAACTATTAGTGATAAATCCTCTAACAAGGTTGCACTTAAAAGTGTGTTTGTAATCTTTAACAAGGTTGGCTCTTCATCAAGCTCACTTCAGAAGAGTGAAAATTTTGGGTTACCGGTCCCAAGTGGTTTTTCCCTTAATAGGGTTTCCACGTTAAAGATCCATGTATCAAATGTGTATATGGTTCATTTCTTTGATTTTTTCTTTACACATTACTAAAACATGATTGATCGGTAAACACTAAGTTATTTACTGTATTTCGGTAAAGGCTAAGACTATTATTCGATAAATCTTAAGAAAAGGGATTAACAGTGAACTCCGAGCAATAGTTATTTGATAAGATTATTTAAAGGCATACATCTTGTAGGACTAAAGAAAACTAGAGGTTTTATATTTGAGATATAAATTTTTGGTTGGTTTATTGGTTTAATTTTTGAGGCCACTGATTCACCCCCCCCATCTCAGTTATTCTAACAATATTGGCTCAAGAAGATAAAGATGGAAAAGAAAAGGCAATTTATTATCTTAGCATAACAGTGGTCAAATATAAACTCAACTATAACTTCATTGGAAGAGCTTTCCTTGCAGTAGTTTTTGCTTCTCAAAATCTATTCTATTATATGTTGGTGCAAAAAGTTAAGCTTATTGCTAAAATCTATCCTTTAAAGTACCTACTTAGCAAAACAACTCTTACATGAATATTGGCCAAATGGGTGATGGTTTTGAGTGAATTTGACATAGAGTATGTGGATAGAAAAGATATCAAGGTACAAGTGACATCGGATCAATTGGTGGAGTCTCATTTAGTTGATAATTATGTTATTCAAGTGGAATTTATAGATTCATAAATCATTAATGTGGAGGAAAAAACATGGAAACTCTATTTTGATGGATATAATACCCGACATGGATTGGGGGAAGACATTCTCTTGATTACCCCTCAAGTTTACACCATTCCAAAGTCATACAAACTTATTTTTCCATGTACCAACAACATTTCATAATATAAAGCTTTAGTCATAGGTATCAAAATGGCTTTAGAGTGGAAAGTGATAGAATTGATAGATGGTTGGAAGAAATACTTTTCTTTGATAAATTTTGAGAAAATTCCAAGGGACAGAAATAGAGCAGCAGATGCCATGGTGACCTTAGCCTTGTTGGAAATACAATAATGGGAAAGCAAGATGCTGAGAGGGGGGGGGTGAATCAGATCTTCAAATTTAAACACTTAAAACAAACTAATCCACAATCATACATATATGAATCTAATGTAATATCAAATAACATCCACACCATGAAATAAAAAACTCATAACACAAGAACTTGGTAACCCAAAAACCCAAATAGGTAAAACTGGGGTGGGGATGACACCCACAAAATTCTTCACTACTGCAGCAATAAAGTGTGCCTATTAGGGCTACAAAAGTTGATTACAAAATGCAATCTACCATGTTAAAGGTCTTCTCGGTTAAGAGCTAAAGATCATTACAATCTACCCTATGAAAGGATTTCAACTTACAATAAAGTAAGCACTCTGTTAGGAGATTTAGAAAGGTCTACTAGAACCACTCTGTTAAGAGATTTTAACCTGATACAATGATTAGAATGTTTCAATTAATGATCCTTCGTTATGCACTCAGATGCTGATGATGGATCTCCTCTTTCCAGTACCTTCTATGATCTCACAATCTGATATAACTTTACTCTACTGTTCACTGTGCTGTCACTCTGCTTGATCTCTACTTTTTAACAAAATAACCCTCTATGCATTTCACTTTAAAATGCAGTCACCACTCCTCTCCACACACTCTTACAAAATAGGGTTTAGAAGCAATCTTATATATTTATTCAAGTCTAATAGCGAGATCTAGATCAACAATCAAGATCTAATACCCATACCTCCAAGGTATTACAATTGATGATTACAACAGATCATGCATAGGATAAAAAAATTAAATGCATAACTAACTTTGTAGGAAAATATTAAATGCGTACATAAGTCAGCCCAAAAAGATTATACAAGTCGGTCTGAACACTTATCCTCAAAGTTTGAATCATTCTAGACATGTATACAAAAATTGTTCTACTCGACACTTAACACCACTGTCGCTCGGCACTAAACTCAGCATGATACAACTCGGAAACCTGAATACTGCTCGACAATGTTTCTCGGCCTTGAATAGTTTTAGCTTGGCCACAGTGATAGCCAACTAAAACTGCCCAAGTGAATGACTAAGTGTTGGTCACTAATCATCAACATAGCTTAGAGATTAACAATCTCCCCCTTTGATATTAGTGGCAAAAACACACTTATCATTTCTTCATTTCATTCCATCAAAATGTTGCCTAAGTATACTAAGTACTCCCCCTAGGAATATACTTGAACTTATACATACAAAAAAAATTACATAAAATAGATGCCTTCAAAATATATACAAATGTACCTGTGTTGTACTGATTTATCATATTGTATCCTTACCAACTTCCTTATCCTTACCAACTTCCCCCTTGTTTTTGTCACTTATTTCAGGTGGGGTTAAGTTGTACTTGTCCAAAATTTGTTTATGAATCCGTAGAGTGGATGCAAATCTAGCATCCCAACTTTCCTTGGCAACCTTCATAACTTCCAATTTTATCTCTAGCTCAGCAACTAGACTCACTAAACTTTCTGCAGTTGAGAGATTTGCATTTCTCTGTGATAACTCTTTTGCAACTAAAAGTTCCTTCTGTATTACCTCCAAGTGAGGCAACATGCTTGTCTGAATAGTTATCAATTTGGCCCTAATTCAACCATCTTCAGCCATAAGCTCAGCTATTCTCCGTTGTGCATTGATCAACTTAGTAAAATGTAAAGAACTAGAAGTAGTATCCTTACCTAAAGTATTGCCAGTTGGTCTCAAATCTAACTGTAGCTTCTCAACATGCTATATATTATCCTTTGTGAAAAAATCAATATCACATAGTTTCCTGTACAAAGAATAAACATTTGCTGTAATTTTCTCCAAAATGTCTACAAGAGTAGAAAGTTCAACCTGTTTTGTTGCAATCTCTTCTAAGATTTTCTCCAGAACTTTGCTCTCAAATCTCTTCTCAGACCATTGTAGAATTTTTTCATTACTATTAATATCATCATCAGTTACCTTCTGTACAATGTGAACTAATTGATCAATAATTGGAGCTTGATGCATTTCATCTTCTAAGTCAAAATCCTTTGCAAATATATCCTTGATGCCATGCAACACTTGCTTTTGCTTCTGTTCTATTTTCATCTCTTGTCTCTTCTTCCTCTTAAGTAATTCCTAAAGAGTCCCTATTTGTTCAAAAGATAATTCATTAGGATCCCACTGTGGAATCACAATTACCTCATCTAATGTGACATCGAGAATTTGAGACTTCTTCTTCAGAACTTTCCTTCTCTTCAACTCTGGTGAACTAATGCTCGGCTGCATAATACATTTTCCTGTGATAGTATCAATGTCCATTACCTCTTTCAATTCTGTCAAGATTGTCTGTGGATTAGGCATACTTCTAGTTTTAGGACCTGTGGGAGTGGATGATGCAGAGTGTGGTAGATCAACCAACACTTGCAGTTCCTCTTGTTCCTTAGGCTTGTCAACATTATCCTTCACCACTATACCACTATCTAAACTGTTATGACAACCTCTAATATATGTGGATTTTGTGAAGTTACCTCTTGTGCATCTATTTTCTTTTTGTCTTCACCTATCTAATCATTGATTACTTCAATTATCTCATCAATTTTCTCTTTAGATGCTATGGTATTTCCTCCTTCAATCTCAGTTGCCTTAATAGGCGAATCAGTGTTTGTTCCACTCGGCATGTCTTGTTCCTCGGCATTCAAATTGCTAGAATCCTTCAATGTCATTTTTCAAAACAACATAACCTCTAAGTTTAGGAACAAACCTATTCTTGTATTCTTCAATGAATTTTTCTCTCTGTTTTGAAGTCAACTCAGGTATTACCTTGGCTAAAGTTCCTTCCCTAATTTGTCTTCCCTAATTTGTCTCTCTGTAGTAAGTGCAAATTCCCATTTGCTTGACAGAAACTCATATAGTTCATTCGGCACATGGTTTCCTATCTCTGTAGGAGTTAACTTAAAAGTACTCATCATATTTAAGAGTGATTCTTGAACTTTATGCTTGTCTCCAATACTCAGTTTCTCATACTTAATGAATTTGAAAGTAGCTAACCCTGCTGAGTTTCTCAAATTGTCACATACCTCATCAATATTAGCTAGTTTCTTGAATTGCGTTATAGGTATGTCACTAGGTTCATCAATCTCATTCTTTTCATCATTAGTATCTATCCCCAATTGTAGTCTCCTCCTTGGTCTCTTTGTTGGTTTACTCGGCTCAGCCTTAGGAGCAATTTTAGATTTATTCCCAGAACTGCTTTCTCCAACCTTCTTCTTTCCATATAATTTTGTTTGTACTACTGGAGAAGTAACAGTAGATGCTCTAGTCCTTGGATGATTAACTGCAGGAGGTGTAACCTTAGGTTTAGCTTTAATCGGCTTGGTTACTATGACAATTGATGGTTTCTTACCCTTAGCTTTCTCAGTGATCTTCTTAGATGCACTGACTTCCTCTTCTGTAGATATATCTTCTCCTTGTCTAGTGGATAGGCCTAGAGTTGCATCCTTAGATTCTTCATCACTTCCCAAACCAACTATTTTCTTTAGATTTTTCACAATCTTCTTCCTTTTCCTCTCCATGGTTCCCTCCTTTAAACCTCTTGAAATTTTCACATTAGCTTCATCAACATTACCAAATGTTTCTGCTGTAGTACCAATCGCCTTGGCTAGGAGTGCAATGATGGCTGTTGATGCTTCATCAATGTTAATTTCATAGGGAAATGGTTCTAAACATGTTACCCTAGGTGTCACAGCCTAGATATATGTGTTATCTGTATCAACTAGAAAACAAATCTCTTCATAGTGCTTCTCCACTAGTGATCTAGGAATCCTAGTCCTTAATCTCATTCTCTTTTTAAATTCCACAAAATAGCTCCCCATAATGCTATTGAAATTACTTCCTAGTTTCTCAATGCATTCACTTATCTAAACTGTAATGGGTCTATCCTTTTTCCAAACAATATCTCCTAATGTAGGAAAGGTATCCTAAATGTAGAAAAATATGCATACTAGTAAGGAACCAAACTTACATGATGAGCTCTTAGCCTTTTTGATTGATGCTAGGTTCTCGGCTAGTTGTGTTTGTTATAGCTTGGAAAGATCATATGTATGATTCTTCTTAACAATCTTCCATGCCTTGTCAATGGCTGTACAAGGAACACTATCTAGCGACTCGAATGATAGAACTTATGTGCAATTACTCTTACTCCAAAATCAAGTTCTCGGTCTTTAATTGTAGAGATAGTCATACCTCTATTGTTCCATACGGCTCTAGTGTTTAGTATAATTTCCTCTTTGCTGTTATCTCTCATTATCCATTTTCTGTTCACTACAGGATATCCAGTCACTCGATGAATCATGTTTTTAGTTATCTTGACTGGTCCATTATCCAACCACATACACATATCATGAACTCGGCTAAGAATAACCTTAATCCATTCATCTTTTAAACCTTGTGGAAAATCTAGGGCACGACTTAACCCTTTGTCTGCTAAATGTTTGAATTCTCCCTTCAGAACTCCATCAAAATACAATTTGCTGTAGGATTTTCTCAGTTCACTATCACCTACTTCACCAATCTTAACCATGTAACAAGATCTTACATCATGGATCATAAGTACCTTGGGTTGAATGGATGAGAGAGCTCTGATCAAATCACTCTGAATTGCACTTTCAGGAACGACTCAAAAATTGAGAGGTGCACATTCATCACTCTGTACTAACTAAATTTTCTCTTGTTCTCCCTCCATACTTTTAACTGGTGCGAAAGTTCTTGCAGCCATAATCTTGAAATTAGGGTTTGAAAAATGAAGAACATAGTACCTCAGCAATTAGCACTTCGCACTATTCACCTTAGGATTTCTGATGACACACTGATGAAATATTTGATGCTAACTTCGTTAAGATCAATTCTGCAACTTCTTCAATCACTCCATAAACAGTGAAAATCACAAGGTAAAAATGAAGAATAAACTGTTCATCCTTTATATATTTCGAAAGGTCAAGGTAGGTAAGAAATAAATGTTCTGCCCATTGAGTTAGTGCAAGCCATCTGTCCTCGGTTTTCTAACATGACTTTCATCCCACTCGGCTTACTAAACTCAGCCATCACAGAACTTACTCGGCCAACAAACTCAACACACACTAAATAAATCGGCCTTAGTGTCCACAACTAGTGCTCACCACCTATAGTGCAATTAGCTCTTCTCAACATTTGTCTTCAAAATGTGTCCTGGTGCATCTTAACATATGAAAATATGGAATTCTATACATTTCATGTTAGGAAATGATGTAAGATAAGAATTTTTGATGCAGTTCCTTACATACCTCTTTTGCTTAGTTGGAGATGATGTGATCACCTGATCCATTGGATTGGGTGACCTCGGCTGCACTAGCTTCATTGCTGCATGGTTCAGACTTCTTAACCCATGTCTGGTTCATCTATGCTCTAATATTCTCAACAGTAGGAGCAGGTACCCTAGTCTTACAATATTTCCTTGTATGACCAATTTTTAGACAACTGTGACAAACTAGGCTCCCATTCATCCAACTCTTAGACTTTCCTCTGAAATGTGTCCTTATGCAATTTTCTGGAACATGTCCATACTCACCATAGTAATGACAACTATGCCATGTGTTGTAGTCCCACTTGTAAGTATTGCCTTTTCTTGGTGATTTCTCTTGTGCCTTTGATGTCCATTGTTGTTTACCTTTAGATCTGAAATCTTGTGTTCTATGACAATATTTTTGATAGTTATAGAAATTACCATTGAGTTTAGGTGTGGAAGGTGCATTTCTTGCCTTTGTCTTACATTCACATGCTTGATGTCCAAACTTATTATAGTTAAAGCAGTAACCATTAAAGTTAGTTTTAGGATTGGACTTACCATTCTTGCTTCGACAAATGTTTGTTGTATGACTTGGTTTCCCACAGTGGTGGCAAACAGGTTTTTTGTTTCTTGGCTTTGCATACCTTATTTCACCTATCTTAGATGATTCTCCTTCTTTAGTGGTTGTATGTTGTTCAGTGTGATCTAATCCAGAAGAATCTTTAGGTCTTCTTGATGCTTCCACTAGTTGTTCAAAGTAGCTCAAAGCTGCATTGGGATCATTCACTCTGTTGTTAAGTTCTTTCTCAGATCTCAATTCATCTTTCAACTG
>MU224125.1:2678878-2695954 GCA_018584345.1 Thuja plicata
TCTGAGTTTCAACAGTTTTCTCAATTTTAACTTTAGCAATTTTGGCTTCTTTTGCCTTATCCAAATCTTCTTGTGTGACTCCATGCTTTCTCAGAATGTTGGATGTCATTCTGGATGCTTTCCTTTTTTTGACGGAAAGTGTTAGTTCAATATCCACTTTGTCGGTCTTTTCTTTGTAAGTGCCCCATCTAGGTTCATTAGGGTCTTTAGGTGCTGATAATAAGACCTGCGCATATCCTTCTAACACATGGTCTTATACCTCATACCCTAGTGGATGAATCCACTTAGTTTTAGGCTCAATAGCCTCCATGCATGTGCAATCTGTTTCTACCATAAAGCATATTGTATCCCTGTATTTGTCAACTATCTTCTCAGATAGTCTGAACCTGCTCTGCATTTTGACCCTAAATATCTTTGTATCCATGTCCATTTTATCTTTTGCACTACTTTCTATTGTGGCTTTAAGAGATATATGAGTCATTGTAGGTTTTCCTTTGTCTAGATAAAGGTCAGCAACCTTTCCAACTATATGGTGATATAAATAGATGATTAGAGATCCAAACCTGAATGTTTTGCTTCTGTCATGTTTGATGATTCTGATATTTTCAATCAACTGATCGCGCAAGATCTCACATAGATTATATTGGGTGTTATCCTTCACTATTCTGATAGCTGTAAGGATTGTTTCTATAGAGACACTATTCAAACTTCTTGCTTTCTCAAACTTGTATCCAAGTATCATTGTCATGAGTTTAATGTCATCCTCCTTGATAGGGTCAACTGTCATTCCGCGCCTATCACTTCTGGACAAACAAACTTTCTCAATTTGTTTCTTTACATCTTTACCAATGGGAAATACTAGTCCAATCATTGAAATTTCAGTTAACTGATGGATTAGTTCTGCGGTGATACGGATAGGAACATCACCAATCCAAAAGAGATCATCATGAATTCTTCTTAACAGGATTTTTACCCATTCTGGTTCTTCAAACTCATGCGCATTCGAATACTCCAAAATAGGGTTATCTTGTAGGTGCACAAATTCATCCTTGAATGTGAAGTCCTTAATTAACACTGATGCCATATGAGAAGCTATATTATCATCTCCTAATGACTCCTTCTTACAGTATATGTATGCGCGGATATCTTCCACGTGAACAATGCCAAGTGGGGTCTTGGAGAAAGCCCCTTCCACATCATCTAGTATGGATTTGAATGGATGCTTATTAAATATAAACCTCATCCTCTCTGCTACATCAAACACAACTGGGGTCGCCATACTTACTTTTTGTTTTCTTATGTAGGGTTTCCATGAAATTCTAAAATGACGCGATGGCTAGGGCTCCGCTTCAAATTGATTATCCGTTCGTTCCAACTACCAAACTGTTTATGCCTTCATGCTTTGATGTCTTATTTCTCTAATGCTCTTCAATTTTTGTGCTCTCGAATGTAATTGTGAAAATGATCGACTACGAACTTCTTTTTATACGATTTGTTGCATTTAATGCTTGCAACCATACATAGAGATTTTCAAACTTTGATTCTGATGCAATTTAGATGATGCATAAACGCATATAGTTGTAATCTGAGCTTTTACCCATGAACCCAAAGGTGCATACTCAGGAGTGAGTACACCAATCGTGCAGGGGTTCTGAGCTAGAATAGCTCCCCTAAGACCAGGAAGGTCTATTCAAGCAGAAGTAGAGGGTGCGTCCACTGAGGATGCATCAACTACTTTGTCAACATTATTGTCCTTCTTAACTTCAACCCATATTTTGCTTGAATCTTCATTTGCTTTGACAAAATTGACTTCTCCTTTCTCTTCAAATAGTGACTTTTTGGGATCCTCTTGTTTATGAGTTTTGGATTTGCAAAACCTTGTGATATGTCCAACCTTTCCACATGTGTGACAAATGATAGGAGGTCTGATGTTATTGCTCATCATGCTGCATTGCTTTGTTGTGTGTCCATTATAGTTTCATACATGACATGTAATGTTCTATAAATTTCTTGAGAGTTGATTTCTTTGATTGTTTTGATTCATACTTCTGTGATTCTGTTAATGTTGATTTTTATGATTTGTTATGCAATGTACATCCCTGTGACCAAACTTGTTGCAGGAGTAGCAATAACCTTTAAAAGGTCTTACATCTTTGCAATCTGTTGCCAAATGCCCATGTTTATTGCATGCACAACAAGTTTTTTTAGCTTGCTTGATTTCCCTTTTAGGTGGTTTAGATATAACCTCAGTAGTATCTTCAACTTTCTTAGCTTCTGAAGATGCTTCAGGTGTTTTTTCTTTCTCTTGTGATGATTTGATTTCATCTTGTGCTGTACTGAATCCAAGACCCAAAGTGTTCCCCTTTTTTCTTTGCGCATTGAGCTAGGATTGAATCAAATCAGAACTTGTGTGAAGTTTATCGATCTTCTCTTTTGCTTCTGTTAAGTCAGATTCTAACTTCTTCTTCATGTTTTCCAATTCCAAGACTTTCATGTTTGCCTACAGAAGTTCCTCTTCCAGTTGATTGCTTTCTTTGATCTTGTCTTCAATGGTGTTCTAGCTATATGTAAGCTATTCCTCCAGATCTTCAAGTTTATATTTTATAGATTTATTCTCTTCATTAATCTTTTTGACCATTTTTCCTAGATCACTTGTAGAAAAATCTTTCAGATCTTTTCTTAGTCTTTTAATAAGTATTTGAGAGCCATCATTTTTCAATCTTAGTTCTTTTTCTTTCTCAGATCTGTCAAGATCTTCAAGAGCCGCTTCAAGATTCTTTTTGAAATTTTTTGCTTCAGCTGAGTCCATGATCTCCTTAAGTGGTTAAACTTACTTTCAGAGGACCAGAGATCTGATACCAATTGTTAGAAACACTAAGAGGGGGGGGGGTGAATCAGTGTTTATCTACTTATTATATTTCAACCAATTAAACATATATCAATAGTGCATCCAAAGAAGCATAACATAAGAACACATAACACATGATATGATTACAAAGAACCTTGATCAGAGGAAAAATCCGGTGGGGATTAGTACCCACAAAATATTTTACTAGGTATAATGAACCTGTTAAAGTTCCTTTGCCCTGTTAGAAGCAGTCTTTACAATTTGAGTACAATGACCTGGTTAAAGGTCGGACCCTGTTAGGAGTCTTTTAAAAAACCATGTTAGGGGTGTATGGCTCACTGCCTAGGCTAACTTCCCAAATAATATGAAGGCTACAACCCTCTGAATGTTGATATGCACTATATCAAAAATGAACTACTGTAGTGACACTGTTGTCTGATCAGTTCTGTGTATGCGTGGATGCTCTTACTTCTTCAAAGAGCTATATAATCTTATGACTTCATTATACTGTCCCTCTATAACTTCTTCTTACACAATAATTGACATTTGTAACATATCTTTACATTACATACTTATATCTTCAAATCCGAATAGGCGCGACCCAAAACAAATCATTAGTCGGCCCTAAAACAAAAATACATAACGCTTCTGAACAAGTCAACCCAAGTATGTTTACTATAACATTAATTACATTGTTAAAAACTTATAACTAAAGGTTCTTAGCCATTACATTATAAAATCATACACGCTGATGAAAACTGTAGTCGGCTTCCATGCTCTGTTTCCTGGACTGCAGGTCTACTAATCTGTCTGTAACTTTTCCATAATGATGTTTCATACTTTGTACATTTGGATCTAGCATGTATATATGCCATAGAGTATATATCTAAGCACGCATGTTATGATGTGATCTCTAACATGTGTGTTGATGTTCTGATCTCTATATCTCTCTGTCTGTCCTATTTTCTATACTTAGTCATTTTATCTTCTAAGTTATCTTTGACAGAAACTTAGTATGACTTTGTTGTCATGATTGACAACACAAAATAAGTCATGCTTCCTTAGGAAGTCAACTTTCCAATAATAACTACGCTAGAATGTAGGATCCCCAATAATATCATCTTAGGTCTGATATCATGTCCTCAAGAACCCAACCCCATCCAACATCAAAGTCGTGCCCTTGTCGACCAGGTAGCAGAAATCCACCTATTAGTGATCCAAGTACTGCTGGAATTTGTGGAAAGGAAATAAAATATGCCCAGAGAATGATATCATTGCCGATCATATGATTAGTGAACACCCATCTGCATGCCTCCCCTTCATAGGCCTGATTGTAGAAAACTTGATCTCCTCAAGTTCAAATCATGAATAATCAATACACATCCTTAGGTGCGATCATCATCACTCCCAATGGAAAATGAAAGGCATTATAGTCAAAGTGCTATTTCTCTTCCATAGCTATGAGAAGACCCTGGCTCATCCAGAATTGTGGAATCTCTAGAAGGTATGACAACCCACACAAACTAATCACACGTCACTCCTATGCGGTTAATTGATTGACCATATCTAATGGCCAAGGCAGTCATCCTTGAATATACAATTTCCAGAGTCATGCTTATTTTACAATTAAATGAAATCATATTAGTATCATCATATATTTTTTTGGATCATCCTAAGTCAATCAAGTTTCTCTCAATCTATCGCTCTTCTTGAGCACATATATTTTTCTTCCTGACTATATCATGAGGATGGAGAAAAAAATCAAAGTATCCTACTATCCAGATTGACATTATCAAACATTCATCTAAAATATGGTTATACAAACATCAAACACATTTTTTTTCATCACACAATCATGCCTAATCAAGAACACAATCAATCAGATACCTTTATCAAATCAGAGATGATAAAAAATCAGAGTTTCATTTTCAAATCGGGCTATGCAACACTTCATCTTGGTGTACACATTGTTTCATCATGATTTACGTGCTAGAACTCTTATGCACTATTTACATCTTACTATGTGTTACTTTATTGATCAAACACACAACTTTGTTGTGTACGCATCAATTTGTATGCTATGCATCACTTAATCTATGCTACGTGCTACATCATTTGGGTTTTTCCATTAGGGTTTCCTAAGTGCTACTTGATCTATGGTATGCATTAAAACTAAGTGTTTCTAAGCACTATATCGCATCATCCTATGCACTACTTAACCCTGCTCATGTGCTACTTCCTAGTGTACATGCTATTTTACTGTATTGTACGTGCTAATTTAGCAAAAATTAAACTTTCTACCCTAATTAACGCGTAAAAGTAAAATTAAATAGTACAATTTCAAAATTGACTCAACGAAAGAGGTAAAAAGCACTCACCAGATGTCCATACTCAGCTGGTCGCTGAAATCATCCCCAATGCTCGAACCTGTGCTCCTCAATCGGGATAACCATCGCTGCCAACTCACTTTTCACCCAGAGAAAAAGTGGAAGTAAAAGTGAAAATGAAATGTGAAAATGATCTTTTCACCTCAATTTATACCTTTTGACCTTTTGAAAAGGTATTTTTTTGGCTTTTAACCTAATTGAGTTGATATCTTTCTTCACCGGGGCATTTTCGCAAACTGGATTTTATCAGGAACCTCATCAAAATTGTCTGATCTCAAACCATATTAGCCCACATCATTTTAATTCATTTCCTGAGGGGGCATCATATCCATATCGAGAACTAAAATCAAGGATTCATATCAGACTTTTTTTTATGCACCAAGGACACCATCCTATCATCAATCAAAGCAACATTGATCAATCCACATTTGGGACATTAAAATTTTCAATCATTATCAGTGGGGCATTTTCAATCAGTTTGTTCACATCAGGTTTTTCATCAAGCATCAGTGAATCAAACATAAATTGAAATCAGATCAGACATCATTGCTTCAAATCAGGTTAATCAAGACATCAGACTTTCTTTGAACCAATGCGCTTCGTACATTGATTCAAAGAGGGGAATTTGTAGACACCGAAAATTGGTCAAGCAATTCAAACAAGAAATAAAGTGAGCAAATGAATTCAAATAAATAAAAATAAGAAATTAAATAAATTATTAAAATCCTTTGGATTAATTAAATCAAATAAATCAAATTAATTGTGCAATTGAGATTAATCAATTAATTGCATAGTTAAAATCAATTTAAATCCAATCCTTTCAAGGGTGCACATGGATAAATAAAATAAATTAAATCATTTATTTAAATCCCTTAATTTCCTCATCCATTACATGGGATACAATTGATCAACCAATGGGGATTGAGATTGGGAGCTCACATGGATCAAGCCAAATCGATTCTCCATCACACATCTTGGAGTTGCATCTTGACCACTCAAATTGTCCCCTTATTTGAAACCACCATTTAAATGGTCTCACCATTTGAAACCCATAATTCAACCAAGCCTTAACCATGGTTTAATCAACTCTACCCCCTACCCTTGGAAAATCCTTTAAATAGAAGCCAATTTTGATGCATTTAATAACACACACACACACACACACACGAATGAAAACATCATCATTGCAGGCAAATAGCATTAATTTCATAGCAATTACATGTTAGGATTTACATTGTAGTGAATAATTTGAGCTAAATAGGCATAATCTTGATAAAATAGCTTCAATTCTCATTCTAGGATTGTCATTTATGGACGATTTAAGTTGAGAGCATCATTTTGCTTTCTTAGTTAGAGAGCCATGAGATGCTCAATTGTTGATTTCTATTCAAATTAGCTAATATTTGTTAAATATTTGTTGAATTGATTGATATGATACTAATCTCATGAAGGTATAATCTTATATACACAAATACATGTTTTATTTCTTGAGCTACTAATATTTTGATCGAGTGTGCAGGAAATTGACCATGGATTTAAATGCAGGGAATCAAGAATGGATCAATGCAAAAATAGTGAAAAATCCAAGGTTTACTCTATGAAGAGATATAACCTTGTTGTTACATTTTTTATTTAGTAAATGTGATGTTCAAATGTAATGTAATTTGTAATTTATAAATTATAAATATGTGGTTTATCCAAATTGGTATGCCATGTGCAATGTAATGTGATGTGCTTTATGTTGTGTCAATTGGTACTTGTACATGTAAGTTGGCATGACCAAGTGGGTTAGATTAGGTTTAGACATTTACCCTAGAGTCACCATGTAGTGTCCCCATGTAGGGTTTCTTGTTTGAGGAGCCAAAAGTGGAGTCCCATCATGTGAATTCGTAGGCTAACTCTTAGAGGGGTTTTGGAGGGTTAAATGAAGCCCTAGGGGATGGTTTGGGTTAAGATTAGCTATTCCAATAGATGTACTATGGGTTAGGGGTTAATTTTTGACCAATAGAGTGCCCAAAACTCATTTATGGCCTTGGGAAAAGTACCCTTTTTGAGAGTGGCAAATTTGAAAGAGATCCAAGTCCATCCCCTTCTCCACATTTTTGGTTTTCCTCTCATTAACGAGAGGGGACAAGATGGAAGAGAAGGAATAAAAAAATATTCTCTCATTATGAGGGGTGGGTGAGAATTCATTTTTAGTGAAATTTTGGAGGAGTATGGGGGTTGATTTCCCACTCTCCAAAATTGGAGACTTCTAGTTAAGTTAGTGAGATTGAGAGATTTAGCCAGGGAAGAAAAATATAAGGAAGGGAAAATCTCATCTTCAACTTCATTTTGCCATTACTTGGAGAAAGGTTGGTGCTCTCTTGTCATAGAAGACTATATTTTGTGAAATTGTTTGTAGCATTCTAAATTCTTGTAGTAATATACTTGTGATGTTGTATGCGTTGTTTTTGTGAGCTCTTGTTTTTCCCTTGTTTTTTTTTTATGTTTTTTTTTTTTGGGTGTGCAAGGCTATACTCACCCTTGGGAGGGAAGAGAGCCTTGAGGTTGAAGAGATTTAGTTGGGAATGCTGAAAGGGTGTAGAATCTCTCCTCATGGAGGAACGGGATTTGGCATGGAGTATGGGCTCCATGTTGCCATTATTTGTTTTTCTTTTCTTTTTCTCATTATAAATCATATGCACAATTTCTATTATTGATAAATATATATTTCATTGAGACAAAAAAAAAGTAAATTTAGTTCTAATATATTTCATTTCTTTTCCAAAATCAATTGATTCTTTCAAAAAAAAGTTTTCAAAATCATATAATAGGAAATTTAGATGTACTCAAAAGAATGTGGTATACACTTTACATATATATATATATATATATATATATAGATATATAAGAAATGTATACACATTATATATATATATATATATACATTGATGTGTTTATTTTCCTTCATATTCAAACCAAAGTAAATAAAACCCTTATTAATGCACACACACACACACACATGAGTTAATTAAACAAAAAATATGTCTTGAAAAAAGTAAAATATTTTTATTGAAGTGTTAAAAAATTTAATAAATATTTAAAAAAAAAAGGTAGGGAGAGGACGACCCCCATGTAACCCTTCCCTGGAAGGAAGGGTCGGGGCGGGCTCCACCCCCTCGGTGGTGACCCACTGCTGCTGCGGTGGATGCCATAGTCATCAGCCTTGACAGCTAGACTATGAAAGACGCTGTAAGTAGTGACGCTCCACCATGGAGCTGGTCACGCTGCCCGCCACCCTCCATTATTGCAGCCCACTACAATGTTAAAGAAAACCGTAGCAGGGTAGGGATAAAACTGCATTCCTTCCTCAAACCGCCACTTTTCAAAATGATTAAATGATTATATATATGTATCATCTTAAAATGGAAGAACTTCCATTTTAAGAAAATTTATCCCTCCTTACGGGTGTTTTAGACCATCATCATGTTGTCTTATCATTTCTGCACCCTCTGCAGCTTCTGTGCTTGTTTAGGACCCTGATTGGGGCTCTTCGGGCATTATTTTTTCCACCTGGCACATTTGCCAGGGGTTCTAACTCCCTAGGTCAAGGTTGACATTGACCTTGACCCAGGTCAGGTTTAACCTTGACCTCGACCTAGGTCCCCCTTTCCAATTGGAAAGTTTTTCAGCTATCGGGAGATATTCAAAAGTTTATTTTCTTGCTTCCGGGTCGGTTGTATCAGGTTCCGAAGTGATGCATCTTAAATTATATTTAATATAGGTCCACTTCTAGGGGTGTAGGTCTAATTGAAATTTAATTCTCCTATGTATTCCTCTCTAGAATATTGTGCCCTAGATTGGTATATAAGGAAGCTTTCCTCCTCTCATTTTGAACGAAGCAAAAAAAAGCTATCAAGAATCTACTTGGAGACAAGCACATTATCGTCTACTTTTAAGCATCCATTATTTTCCAAGTGTTCAATCAAGGTTTTCAAGTCTCCATCTCAAGCATTCAATGTCTCCATTGAAGATCAAGGATTCAAGCATTCAAGCCTTTGAAGGGATTTGGTTCAAGTATTCAAGATTCATCATTCAAACCCTAGATCTATCCATCATGGTGGTGTGATCTTCCTTCAAGATCCTTTGTGCATCCTAAAGATTAATTCATTCTTCCTTCAAGGTGGATTCAAAGCATACAATCATGGAGGTTTATGGTTTCTAATATTGAGTCCAAGCTTTCATATAAGCATACTTATTTACATTCGAATTACAATTGCATATCTATTGAATATCATAGCTTCATTATTAGATTTACTTCGACTACTTGCTAGCATTTTCTATTTCAAATATTTATTTCAAGGTTAATTCCTAAATCAGGGTTTGACTAAGGAAAACCCCTCCCCCTAGCAAAAAAACCATTTTTCTTGTAGGTACAGGTTCAGGATAGTAGATTCAAGTGCAGATTCAGATACCCTCTTCGACAGACTTTTGGGATTTGGAAACAAATTTTCCGTCAGACTGTTCAGGTCAAGGTTGACTTTCTATTATGGGTCAGGATCAACTTTCTATTCTAGGTCAAGATCAACTTTCTTTTTTGGATCAAAATTGACCTGAGCCATATCTGGAAAAGATTTTTGGGTTTTCTCCATCTCTATGTTTCTGTGCCCGATCCGGTTGTAGAACTTTTAGAAACTCAGTGCAGACACCTAAAAACAACATTCTCTAGATCTGTTACATTTTGAGGTTAGTACTTGTCTTCTAATTCATTCCAATTAAGGTTTTAATCTTTCTAGATCTATTACACATTCTTTTCTATAGGATGGAACCTAGGGTGTTGCTCTTTATCCTTATTCTTAATAGGTGGATTCATTTATGCATTGATCCTTTATTTAGGGTTAATCAATTTGGATCTTCCCTTTATGAATTTAGTGTTAAGAGGGAAATCTTATCCTCTCACACCCCACACATAAATTACATCTACACTCATATCATCCATTTCACTTTTTTTCTATTACATTTTGGTGAACCCACGATAGACAACTCTTTCTTTTTGGTGTTAGATGCTTTGCCTCTTTTCCTTAGAGACTAGCTTTTGCATACATACTAAATTAGTTTTATTTTATGCTCTTGCATTTTAAAATACAAAAAAATTTACATACTCATTAAAATACAAAAAAAATTATTGCATTTCATTCACTATGAAGATCTTTAAGATGATTTGGGGTATGGTTATTTTCCTTATTATTCTTCTTTTATCATCTCTTTATAGTACTTATGATGATTATGAAAGTATCATTCATTTCCTCATGTTTGTTACTCTTCATGTTTCACTTGCTTATGCTATTTTGAGATTGACTAATACTAGTCTTCCTACTTTCAAAACTTTCATTAAGGATTTGTGTAGTGGACTTATTGCTCTTTTGGATTATGTAAATAATTTGGTAGATCATACCCCATTACCTAATCTTCCTAATCCTAATCCTAATCCTATCATTCCTAATCTAGTTCCTAATCTTCGTAATCCTCATCCTATCCTTCCTAATCTAATTCCTAATATTCCCATTCCTATTTCTACATCTACTATCCCTAGTTCTTCCCACACTTGTGATGGGGCTCAAACTATGGTTCATGATGCTGATGTTCAAGAATTCTTTGATTTACCTTCCCCTTCTTATATGATCCATGATGATATTAAAGGGAATAGCAATGAAACTTCTTTTGAACCTATCATTCCACCTTACACAACATTTTCTCATGATCACCGTAAACAATCACCTCGTGTAGAAGCTTTACAAGATATGTACACTGCCAGATACAATATGGTGGCTGAACAAGGTTATAATGGTTTAGGGCTTGGCGTTAATGAACATGGTATTAAATATCCGGTTTATCTATCCCCTAAACAAGATAATCATGGTCTAGGATTTCTACTATCTCAACTTGAGGTGGTTTATTTTTATCATCACCTTCATCTTCATATTCTCCTTCCAACACCTTCTTTAGATTATCCCGATACTCCTCAAGATGTGGCTAAGAAGGTCTATGTTCAGTTAATGAATTCTAAGACAGAAATATTTAAACCTAGGCCAAAAGATGCTCTCTCCAAATACAAA
Source organism: Thuja plicata (assembly GCA_018584345.1). Classification (NCBI taxonomy): domain Eukaryota; kingdom Viridiplantae; phylum Streptophyta; class Pinopsida; order Cupressales; family Cupressaceae; genus Thuja; species Thuja plicata. Next base: position 2,690,212 of record MU224125.1, read on the forward strand.
TGTCCTTTTTCATTATAGTAATACACATTTACTTGATGATTGCATGCATTTTAAGATGTATGTTAGAGAAAGAGTTGCTTTAGCAATTATATCTCACTCTCGTGCGATATTACAATTTATTCATAATTTCCATACGGGGCATACCCCTCATTTTTCAATAATATAGATCTTTTTCCCTCTTGTCTCTTCATTAGGGGGCAAGAGGTACTTCTTCCATTTTTTTCTAGGATCCATTATCCTCTTATTAAGTATTTTGTTTTGAGCTTAATTGGTTATCCTTTCTATATTCTATCCCTATGGTTTTGTATTATGGTACATACTTCTTTTGCTCATAATAATCCATAGCTCTCTTATAATATTCATCATATATTTTCTAGGACATTTTTTTGTAAAGATATCTCTTTGTTATGACATCTCTTGATATGATTGGTATATCCCTTGCTTTCATCCCTGGGGGGAAAAGTTTTCCTTCTTTCTCTATGTCTAAGGATTTACTTTCCTTAGCTTAGTGGCATTTATTTATTTTGCAACATTATTCCTTATAAAGACTCATGTTTTGGCTATGGATACACTCTTATATGAGAGGTGTCTATCCTTGTTAATCACCTCTTCTTTTATTTTAAAATTATGTTCTTCATAAACTCTCGCCCTTGCTTTGGGTTCGAGTTTGATTCCTTCATTCAAAGATTCCACTTCCTCTTTATCGCAGGGGGCTTGATGATTGAATCTTTGTTCCCTCTTTAATTTTTCTTTTAAAGATGATATTATATCCTAAGCACTCCTCTATGGTGGGAATCTTGTTGATAACATCTCTTCCTCTTTGAGGATCCTGTTTCTATAAGTGACATATCCTTTTCACGATTATCTATGCTCTTAGATGTAAGGGTCAATACTCTTTGCTAAGACTATAATGTACATTATTGCTAACAAAATATATCCTTACTTTGTGAATTAGGTATCCTCCTTTCTCTTCCTTATCCTATCTATTAGGTATCCATGATAAGGAGGGGGCATATATAGGGTCTTCCTTGTACTATAGTTTACATTTTACAATATGCTAATTCCTCAGAAGTGTATCATCTTAAAATGGAAGCACTTCCATGATAAGAACATTTAGCCCTCCTTAGGGGATATTTTTGACCACCACCATACTGTCCCCTCCTTTCTGCATCATCTCCTGCTTCTATGCCTATTTAGGACCCTGATTGGGCCTCTCCGGGCACCTTCTATCCCACCTGGCACTTTTTCCAGGGGTTTTGACCCCCTGGGTCAAGGTCGACCTTGACCTTGACCTAGGTCAGGGTTGACCTCAACCTTGACCTAGGTCCCTCTTTCAAATTTGGAAATCTGTCGGTTGTCGGAGGTCATCAAAAATTCATTTTCCCACTTTCAGGTTGGCTATTTTGGGTTCTGAAGTGGTGATTCCTAAATTATGTTTAATATAGGTCCTCTCCTAGGGGTAAAGGATTTAATGGGAATTTAATTATCCTATGTTAGCCTCCTTAGAAGATTGTGCCCTAGTTTCATATAAAAGGAAGCTTTCTCCTCTCATTTTCTCTAACCATCAACTAAGTGATAAGAGGTCCTCAAGCAAAAAGTTCAAGCATCCATTGTTCTACATGTTCTCAAGATTTCAAGGTGTTAAAGTCTTCCTCTAAAGCATTCAAGTTCTCCATTGAAGATCAATAATTCAAGCTTTCAAGCCTTTGAAGGGATCTGATTCAAGCATTCAAGATTTATCATTCAAGCCCTAGATCTAGCCATCATGATGGTGTGATCTTCCTTCAAGATCCTTTGTGCATCCTAAAGACTCTTTAATAATCTCTTCAAGGTGGATTCAAAGCATACAATCATGGAGGTTTATGGTTTCTAAAGTCCATGCTTTCATATTTACATATTTGTCTACATTTGAATTACATTGGCATATCTATTGAATATCATAGCTCCATTATTAGATTCAATTCTACTACTTGCTAGCATTCTTATTTCAATTATTGATTTCAAGGTTAATTCCTAAATCAGGGTTTGAATAAGGCAAACCCCTCCCCCCCAACAAACAAACCTCTTTTTCTTGTAGGTACAAGTTCAGGACTGCAGATTTGAACCCAGATCTGGATACCCTTTTCGGCCAACTTCCGGGATCTGTGAACAAATTTTCTATCAGACTTGTGCAGGTCAAGGTCGACATTATTGGGTCAGGAGTGAAATTTGTGGTTCAAGGTCGACCTTTTTCATAAGACGACATCGGATTGGAAAAATATTTCTGGGTTTTGTTCGTCTCTGCGTTTCCTTTCCGGATCATACTTCAAATTTTCCAGAAAATGAGTGCAGATCCCATAAAATAGCATTCTTTGATCTGTAATATTTCAAGGTTAGTACTTTTCTATCATTCATTTCAATTCAAATCCTTAATCATTATAAATCTATCACACATTTACACTCATTCACACCAAATTTTAAGAGGGAAACCTAGGATCTCCTTCTTTATTCTTATTTCCAATAGATTGATTCACATATGTATTGATCCTTTTTGGGTTGATCAATTTGGATCCTTCCTTTGTGAATTTAAGAATAAAAGGGAATATCTTATCTTTCCCTCCACTCTAAAAATTAAATGTAAAGGTGATAAGTGATTTGAGTATCAAAACACTCTTATTCCACAAACATCATTTTTCTCCTTTACATTTTGGTGAACCCGCGATAGACAACTCTTTCTTTTTGGTGTTAGATTTGCATTTTATATTAAATCTTGCATGCATATAGAAGTAGGTTTTATTTTATTCTCTTGCATTTATATTTCAAAATTCATAAAAATCACAAAATTTATTTAAAAATACAAAAAAAATTACATTTTTCATTGTGTTCAACATGTATGATTTTTGTTTTGAATACTTTGATGAGGCTTTTGTTGCTAAAAAGGATAGATCCCCTAATGAGGTACATGGAAGTGAGGATGAAAATGGTTCGAATGAGATCTCCATCAATCCTATTCCTATTTCATCCTCCTCTACAATCTCTTCAATTGACCTCTACCATAGGACGTGTGCATGGTTACCTTCATACTCCTCTATTTACAACATTGATACACCTACAAAGAATTCATTTAGTGAGTGTGATGTTGCTTTGTCATCTCTTGTATTACCTTGAAAGGATATATTAGATCAAGCAGATGACCTTAATATTTCCCTCCATGGAGATGAGTTAAGGATTGATGTTAATTTTTCTCCTAATATATGTCTTTTCTATGAGCCTACTTTAGAATACAATTATTTCTCCTTTAGGGATCAAGCTTTAGGCGCTCCTAAAATGTTCTTTATTGATGATGATCCTCCTATTTGGGATGAAACTTTGGATTTGGATGTGGATTAATCTCTTCCTCATGAAGCCATTAGGGATGATTCTACTTTTTGGGATGAACCCTTGGATAAAGACATTGATTTATCTCATCCTTGTGAAGATACTTTGATACAAGAGGGTGAGATATTAATGGATGACATATTCATACATGATGATGACTCTTCTTCTAAAACACACTCCCCTTATGTGGACATTTTAGAGAATAAAGAAAACATTATAGATTATTTACCTCCATTTGGGATTTCTTCTAGTAACGAGACATTAGCGGAGAATGATATGAATTCCCTTAATGCTCTCCCTCTTAGTGATGATCCTATGGAGAATCAAGCTCCTACCACATCTTCTCCTAGGATGTATTCCTTTATTTTTCCTTCTTGTTAATCTATCAAACATACTAATGATTAAATAGTGACTATCGAAGTTCCATTGACTCCTTTTGATATGGCTTCTTGTTATGGTCATAGTTATCATTTACTAGTTAAACAAGGACTCCGTACTCAAGGATGTGCTAAACAGGGAATTCAAATGCCCTTACAGAATGGGGGGCACGAGAATTCTTATGGATTGGGATTCAATCCTCAACAACACATCAATGTTACCAACATATCAAATAACATTTTAAAACATGATGACCCTATGAAGGAATTTGAACAAGAGGTTGTTCTGCCTAAACTTCTTTGTGTTAAGATGATTACTAGACCTAAACACAAAAAGAAACATAGTCTATACTTGAAGATTCTTCCTTTTTGTTTCTATCATAAATTTCATGATCACTCTAATGAATGTCATGCTTTACATCATAAGATTAGGCAGCTCATTGATAGTAAGGTTATTTATTTAACACATGGTAATGAGTTATATTTCAATCCTATTTTCTCTAAATAACATTTATGTTCCTATTATGGAACTCCATATCATGTAAACAATCTTAGCCTAATCTTTGGGGGCTCATTGTCTTGCATAGTATTGTGAGCGATATAATATGTCCCCTTTCATCCTTGTTCCTACACTTGGGGGGCAAGGATGACATCTCCTTATTTTCTATCTTTTTGGGATTCACTTTTCCCTTGGTTAAGCAGTATTTATCTATTATGTGATAACCAACATACATGAAAATTTTGGTTTGCATTAAGGATATATTACTTTGATTATAACCTATTTCATTGTTTGACATTGGGTTTCCATGGTTGATAAATCTCTCACCTTAGAAACTAAATATTGTGCTATTCCTCATAAGGGTTACTTTTTCACTTCTCACATGATATCTCTTTGCTACAATATCTCTTGATATAATTTGATAGATCCCTTGCTTTCACCCCTGGGGGCAAGGTATTTTCCTCCTTCCTCTATCTAAGGATCTACTTTCCTTAGCTTAGTGGCATTTGTTTGTCATATAACATTATTTCCTTATAAAGATGTATGTTTTTGACTATGGATACCCTCTGATATGAGAGGTGATTGTCCTAGGTAATCACCTCTTCTTTATGTTGCAAAATATAGTTTTGATAAAATCTTGCTCTTGCTTTGGGTTGGATTTTGACTCCTTCATTCTGAGATTCCTCTTCCTCTTCGCCGCAAGGGGCTTGTTGATTGAATCTTTGGTCCTTCTTTTCTTTAGAAGATGAAATTTTATCCTAAGCACTCCTCTATGGTGAGGGTCTTTTTGATAAGATCTCTTCCCTTTTGAGGATCCTTTTTCCATAAGTGACATATCCATTTCATGATTATCTATGTTCTTGGATGTAAGGGTCAAGGCTCTTTGCTAAGAATATGGTATACATTGTTGTTAAGTTGGATATCTCCTTACCTGGTGATGTAGGTATCCCCTTTTCTCTTCCTTATCCTACCTAGTGGGTAGTCATGATAAGGAGGGGGGAATATATAGGGTCTCCCTTGTACTATAGTTTACTTTAATTTACATTTTGCATCATGCTAAATCCTCGGAAGGTAACACACATAAGTTGCTAAATCCTAAAGAGACACACATTTTTACTTTTATTTTTGCTAAATCCTCGGAAGGTAATGCACATAAGTTGCTAAATCCTAAAGATATATGCACCCTTTTATTTATAATATGCTAAATCCTTGAAAGTAACGCACATAAGTTGCTAAATCCTGAATGGACACACATTTTATATTCCATAGTGATACAAGAATATGGATCTATGGATATTTTAAAAGCCGTTAGAAGATGCATTTACAATTACAAGAATAGTTTATGGGTGAAACTATTGGGCTCTCCCTCCTTGGTGATTCATAGTAAGGTGGGCATCTTACTAGGTGAGGTAATCACTATCTCTTTTCTCTCTTTCGCTTTCATGCTAGTAGGATTAGATCATGAAGCTATGTTATTTATAGTGTTGCTCTTGTCTTCCTTATGTAATCA
>MU224125.1:2696054-2724726 GCA_018584345.1 Thuja plicata
GGTTGATCAATTTGGATCCTTCCTTTGTGAATTTAAGAATAAAAGGGAATATCTTATCTTTCCCTCCACTCTAAACATTAAATGTAAAGGTGATAAGTGATTTGAGTATCAAAACACTCTTATTCCACAAACATCATTTTTCTCCTTTACAGGAATGTAACACACATAAGTTGCTAAATCCTGAAGAGATACGCATTTTTCAAATTAAAATATGATAAATCCTTGGAAGGTAATGCACATAAGTTGCTAAATCCTAAAGAGACACACATTTTATATTCCATAGTGATACAAGAATGTAGATCTATGGGTATTCCAAAAGCTGTTAGAAGACGCATTACAATTACAAAGAATAGTTTATGGGTGAACCTGTTGGGCTCTCCCTCCTTGGTGATTCATGGTAAGGTGGGCATCTTACTAGGCGAGGTAATCACTTTCTCTTTTCTCTCTTTCGCTTTCATGCTAGTAGGATTAGATCATGAAGCTATGTTATTTATGTTTTTGTTATTGTCTTTCTTATGTATTCATTTATGCTTTCTATGATTATTTTCTCTTTGCTTTCATACCCTTGTGCGTGCATTTTGAGTTAGAATCCTTGGCCTGAGGGCTCATGTCCTTGACTAAGTGATGCTCTACGTCGTTGTGATCCACCAGAGTCTTTCTTCTAACTTTACCATGAGTATGTTCGATTTCCATACTCTCGCTAAAGTGGGGGATTAATGTATCATCTTAAAATGGAAGCACTTCCATGTTAAGAAAGTTTATCCCTCCTTAGGGGGTGTTTTATACCATCATCATGTTGTCTTATCATTTCTGCACCCTCTCCAGCTTCTGTGCCTGTTTAGGACCCTGATTGGGGCTCTCCGGGCGCTATGTTTCCCACCAGGCACATTTTCCAGGGGTTCTAACTCCTTGGGACAAGGTCGACCTCAACCTTGACCAAGTTCAGTGTCAACCTTAACCTCAACCCAGGTCCCCCTTTCCAATTGGAAAGTTTGTCGGCTGTCGGGGGACATTGAAAAGTTCATTTTCCAGCTTCCAGGTTAGCTGTGTCAGGTTCTGAAGTGATGAATCTTAAATTATATTTAATATAGGTCAAATTATATTGGTATAGATCTAATTAGAATTTAATTCTCCTATGTAGGAATCTCTAGAATATTGTGCCCTATATTGGTATATAAGGAAGCTTTCCTCCTCTCATTTTGAACGAAGCAAACAAAAGCTATCAAGAATCTACTTTGAGACAAGCACATTATCATCTACTTTTAAGCATCTATTATTTTCCAAGTGTTCAATCAAGGTTTTCAAGTCTTCCTATCAAGCATTCAATTTCTCCATTGAATATCAAGGATTCAAGTATTCAAGCCTTTGAAGGGATTTGGTTCAAGCATTCAAGATTCATCATTCAAACCCTAGATCTATCCATCATGGTGGTGTGATCTTCCTTCAAGATCCTTTGTGCATCCTCAAGATTCATTCATTATTACTTCAAGGTGGATTCCAAGCATAAAATCATGGAGGTTTATGGTTTCTAATATTTAGTCCAAGATTTTATATTAGCATACTTATTTACTTTCAAATTAGAATTGCATATCTATTGAATATCATAGCTTCATTATTAGATTTACTTCTACTACTTGCTAGCATTTTCTATTTCAATTATTAATTTCAAGGTTAATTCCTAAATCAGGGTTTGACTAAGTAAAAACCCTCCCCCCTAACAAACAAAACCATTTTTCTTATAGGTACAAGTTCTGGACAACAGATTCAAGTGCAGATCCGGATACCCTTTTCGACAGACTTTCAGGATTTGGAAACAGATTTTCCGTCGGACTGTTTAGGTCAAGGTTGACTTTCTGTTCTGGGTCAGGATCAACTTTCTTTTCTGGGACAAGATCAACTTTCTATTTTGGATCAAAATCAACCTGAGCTAGATCTGGAAAATATTTTTGGGTTTTCTCCGTCTTTGTGTTTCTGTTCTCGATCCGGTTGCAAAACTTTTGAAAACTCAGTGCATACACCCAAAAATAACATTCTTGAGATCTGTTGCATTTTGAGGTTAGTACTTGTCTTATAATTCATTCCAATTAATATTTTAATCTTTCTAGATCTATTACACATTCTTTTCTATAGGATGAAACCTAGGGTTTTGCTCTTTATCCTTATTCTTAATAGGTGGATTCATTTATGCATTGATCCTTTCTTTAGGGTTAATCAATTTGGATCTTCCCTTTATGAATTTAGGGTTAAGAGGGAAATCTTATCCTCTCACACCCCACACATACATTACATCTACACTCATATCATCCATTTCACTTTTTGTCCATTACAATACACACACACACACACACACACACACACTTGCATATATATATATATATATATATATATATATATATATATATATATACTTCTACATTTTTCTCCTCCTTCCCCATTGATGACTGCCATTAAATCTGCAACTCCAATCTTGGAGGAACAGGAAAAAAGAAGGTTTAGAGTTTCGTAGAAGAGAGAGAGTATAGGGAAAATAGATTGGAAAATAGGGTTTATTTTTTTGGGTTGTATATTTCAACCCTAACCCTAATTTTGAATTAGGGTTAGGGTTGGGCTTTAAGGCTTAAGATTTAAATATTAATATAATTGTTTAAATTTTCAAATTTAAGTGGGAAGCTCTTTTGTGGGAGTTCTTTTTCCTCATCTATTGTGACTTCTCTAATGTTGTTTTTATGTAAACTTGGAAATATGTAATTATAATTTAATTGATATTTTAGTAAGATTATTTAACAAAATATTCATAACAATTGTTAATTGGATGATTTATAATAATTTAAGGTGAATTAATTAATGATTTTTATAGGAGTAATCCTTTAATTTATTTTATTAAATGAGATAATAATAAAATATTAGCAAGGGGTTATAAGGATAAATGTTTACTAAGTTATTTTTGCAACTATTTATCCATCATATTAAAATATAATATAATATTATAATATTATAATTAATGGAATATTAAGTGTTAATTTATATGTAAACCTGGTTGACCAAGTCCAAATATTAGGGTTATTATTAACTGATTAAAATGGGTTATCTAGGAACAAAACTATTTAGTGGTTACGGCATCTGATTTAGCTATAGTTTGGACATTAAATATAATAATTAGAAGGATTTTATATAGTTCAATTGTCAAACTTAATTAAATTACAAAGGCATTTAGTAATTCAACAATAGTTAAATTAAGTCAACATATTGTTAAATTAAGTCAACACTGTTAGAACCTTATTAAATTATAAAAAGGTAACAATTACATTGAAAGGAGGAATAATTCAAGGGTTAATCTTAATCCAGTTATACTTAGTAATTTAATTAATATTACCTTCAAACTCTATTAAATAGGATTTTAAATCTAAATTATTTGGAGATAAGTAAATTATGTCAATATTAATTAATCTGATTGAGGCAACGATCAAATTTGACAATAGGGGGACTTATTTATTGTGTTTGATTTCAAATTATCAATGTACTTCTTTAACAAATGTGATTCAGAGTAATGAACCCGATTTGATTATTAAACTAGATTAAACTCGGTTACTTAGTTAACCTTCCTCTAGTGAATGTGTCGAGGGATGTTTACAATCATCATGATTCCCCTCGACCATAAATCAATTTTATTATATTTCCTAGAAGCATACCAATTCCATCGAAGATGTACACCTAGTAGTAAACATGATAACTCTTGAAACCTCTCATTTGCAACTGTAGTTAATTTAACACGTTAAAAAAAATTGTTATTGTGTTTTTGGCGTTAGATTTAGGCTGACACTCTAATATGATCTAAAAACTGATGTAGGGATATTCTCCCTCTCAAAGATCTAATAATATTGAAGTTGATGAAAAATTATCAACCTTACAACTCCCAAGAATCACCTTCATGCAAACACTTGTCACACAAAGAGAGAACCAAAAGCTATGAAGGCCAGAAATAACAAATCTATGAAAGAGGAAACATCCTCAATTGATTCAATAATAATGGAATTTGAATTACCAAATAATTGATAATTACAAAGAGATAAATCCTTATAAAGGAGATTGAACACCAAAAGGTGGAGAAACCTAGGTTGCATGATAATAATTAATTATAACGTGCCTAAAGTTTAGCTTAAGTAAACTAGAGATAAAAAGGTGACCTAATAATTAAATCAATAATGATTTAATTAATAAGTGAATAAGGTGTCTTAATAATTAAATAAAATATGATTTAACTAATAAGTGAAAATACCTTTTTACTCTAACACCCCCTCTTAAGATAAACTTAGGGAGAAGCTAAAAACCTAGAAACAACTATTGAAAGTAGGAAATGGGTCCCTACAACAAGGCTTGATCAAGTACCCAAGTACAAAAATATTCGTAAAGAGGACAAAAGGAGAAAACCCAACGGGGAAAACCCCTCTCTGAAAAGAAATGAAGACTAGTGAAGGAATGAAGAAGCCTCCAAACTAGAGAACGTTCCAGAAGATAGGAACAATGGAAGAACATGTAGAACACCTCTGAAGCATGAAGCTGCAAACATTATCGAAGAATAACTGCTGGAACCTCCACTGTAATAGAACATGATCAGATGGAGAAGATTGTAAACAAATCCTGAAGAGATAATCAATCAAATATGGAAGGATGCCTCCAAAATAGGAATGAAAGAGTGTCCATATAGTAAATGATCCATCTCACTAAAATGCATAGGTACCCAGCCGCTGCATTCGCTAGTATGTAGGAAAAAATACTGAATAAATAGAGTCACTCCATCAAACCAAGGAAGTATTATAACCAAAAGGTGATACCCCCCATAATGATGATCGGGGAGAGGCATGACAGATACACTGAATCAATTTGTCATGAATAATTGCATGATTAAGAATGTACAAATACATATAAAGGATGGTATCATGGAAGGATCACTCTCTTGACACATATCATGAGGCTAATGTCATAGAGGGAACACTCACTTGACAAAGTTAGATGACAAACAATGCAAACATCAAACCTCCCCATGTCACTTTATAATATAGTGTGAGTACAAGCAAGCACAAAATGTGTAGGATCCCAAGCACGCATCAGATGACACTTTATTTCAGTGCATTTGCAAAAAAAGAAATGAGACATAAATAGATATCTACAATATCCAAGAATGACAGAAAGTTGTAGAAACATGAATAACAGCTAAAAAGAAGTCATCCCATGCACAAAAAATGATTCCAAGACTTGAAACATCCAAGATATCCACCAGATTGCAAAAATGAAAAAATATGAATAAAAAATACATGGTGCATAATCTAGGTGTGAGACCCATGAAATAAGATAGAGCACTGAATCATCTTTCCAACACCATGCGGAAGTAAAAAAACAAAGTCCGGATGAGCAAGATATGGCTCCTGGAGTGCAAAATAGAACCCTGACTTTGACTAGAAAAAACCCCTGAAACATGGAAAAATCAGAAAATATAACCTCCATATTTACATAGAGCTCAAAAAGGGCTTTCCAACAATATCTCGTTTGCCAAAAAACAATACTGTATGGTCAAGATATGAGCGAAAAACCACAAGGTGCTCATTGTGAAAAAGGACAAGTTGTATGATAGGTTGGTGGCCGTCAAATTTTGCCCAGATCTTAGACATGCAACTATTGACATCAGTGACATGGAAATCAAGGTGGTGTGAAAACTAAGGCATTTTTGCCTCGAAAAGTGTGCCAAGGTCATGCATACAAAAAGAGGGCCAAGATTTCATCTGTGTCCAAATTGGGCATGCCTTATATGAAAATGGGGGTTTTGGGGCACTCTAGACACGATCATGTAGTCAGCTTGTTCTCATAGTGCTCTGAAAAATATCTCCACCCCAAATCCACACAACTTTTCATAGAAAACCTCTCAAAATACCAGATCTGAAGGGGAAGACCTAAAAACTCTCATGAAGAGAATAGGGGCATGAAAGAGCAGATCTCTGATACCATATTGGAGTTGATGAAAAAATATCAACCTTACAGCTCCCAAGAATCAACTTCATGCAAACACCTGTCACAGAAAGAGAGAAGCAAAAGCTATGGAGGCTAGAAACAATAGATCTGTGAAAGAGGAAACATCCTCAATTGATTCAAAAATAATGGAATAGGAATTAACAAAGAATTGATAATTACAAAGAGATCAATCCTTATAAAGGAGATCAAACACCAGAAGGTGGAGAAACCTAGGTTGCATGATAATAATTAATAAAGAATTAATTATAACATGCCTAATTTTTAGCTTAATTAAACTAGAGATAAAAAGGTGACTTAATAATTAAATAAATAATGATTTAATTAATAAGTGAATAAGGTGTCTTAATAGTTAAATTAATAATGATTTAATAAATATGTGAAAATACCTTTTTACTCTAACATACCATTGACAAAGGGTACTCCCCCAACAGTCATACATAACATACCAAAGAGAATATTACAAAAAAATAAATAATAAAAATGATTGATTTTCTATAGCTTCAATAAATGACAATACAACATTTAGAAATTATAAATCATAATCCATGTGAGCTTTAAAATAATTTCAAGCTAGATATACTACTCAACTCTCAAATAAAGGAGAATTCTTGTCAACTTTGGATGATCTACACTACTTTGGATGATCCACTCAACTTTGGAGGATCCACTCAACATTGGATGAACAAACAACTAGCACAAGCCCTAATTTAGGCTACTCTTGTTCCTCTTGGAAATCCCATGCCACATCTTGATGAACAACACATGGATATCAAGAGAAGAAACACAAAACTAATAGATGACTCTTCAACTTCCCCAATAGGGTGCCTAAGGTTGTGTCTCTTCAATTTTCCAAAGTGGGTTTCTAAGGAGGTATCTCTTCCCATTATTCCCTGAAACCAACAAGACATGTCATTACAAATATTTTCTTTCCCCTAGTGGACAAAAATATGGATAATTTCTCCACCTTGCCTTATAATTAATATTAAAATGTGTCCACTCTTTAAAATTACAATTACCTTTAAAAATAGGCCACAAATATTAAATTATTTCAACCCCCTATGTCCCCTTGCACACTTGCCAAAGTATATGAAGACTTATAGTATCTTTCATTTAATTCTATTCACCTAACCTTAACTAAATTGAGAATAGACATTATTTTTGGATAATGTAGGATCACCCTACATCCTTGGATTCTCTTGGATCAGACACCCAGGGTAGGGAGATTTTGTGAGCTTGGTCTCGTGAAATTGAGTTGGATCATAGAATCACCTTTTCATATTTAAAAAATCTTTTGGAAACTGAATTAGTATAATAGGAACCTCAAACTGGCTCTTCTTTGTCTTCTTGAAGAACCTAGCCAAAACAAGCATTTTTCTCTTTTGAATTTTTTTTGTATACTACTCTTATTTGATGTGAAATCAACTCCATTATAATCCAAACCCCTCCTCCAAATTTTTCTCCACTCATAATCCTTCCTCATTTCACCACTTATCATTCTTCTTCTCTTATTTGTGTTGTTTCACCCACCTAAGTTTGTCCACCTCCAACAAATGCACTAAAAAATATCCTCTGCATTCACCACCTCAACATACACCTCTCTATAATAATATTTCCTTACAAACAACCTTTATATTCTTGAATTAATCATAATAGATCCATCATCCTCATGACCTTGGAAGGACATTCCATAATTTTTTCAACATTTTCATCTGCTACCACTCATAGTTGCAACCTATTTCTTTCCTTCTTTTATGTCATCCCAAAGACATGTTTTCAATTCAAAGTTACACACTACTCTCTTAACCTCTTCATATAGACATGTTATTATAACATCATATTTTTATGCAATTATTTCTTCACCTTGCTCTTTTGATATAAACATTTTCAATCCTTGAAAAGACTTGCCTCTAGTCCAATTTCTTCCTTATTCTCGGTTTCAACATCTAAGAAGTTATTGACTAGTTTCTTGAGATGAAATCCTCGTCTTTAATGATTTTTTCATCAACAAAGGACCCTAAAATCCTATAATAATAATTTATACTATAACCTCCTTGAATTTATTCTCCATGACTTCCAACAAACATGTCTCTATTGCAAACCCTTCTTCATCTCCATCAAATGTCAAAACTTCCAAGTCCTCTATTGTAGCCTCTTGCTTTGTTATACATGGAAGACACTTTATTGTATCTTCTTTCTTGCAATGAAAACATCAGTAGAATAAAAATTATCCACATATATTTTATTCTCTAATTTTTTCTTTTGTGGTATCTTTTCAATCTCCTTCTCTTATATCATTCAGTTGCACCAAAAAACTAAAAATATAAGAGAATATAATTCTTGTTAAATTAATGAGATAAAGAAATAAAATCTTCTAATATTTATAATAAAATATTAGCCAAATTGGATTTATAAATATGTAATCTAAAGCGACAAGCCTTGTGAGTTAAGCTCTATATGCAAGAACTTAACTCTGAGTGATACAAACTACTCTGGATGATCCACTCCACTTTGGATGATTAACTCAAATTTGGATGATCAAACAACTAGCCCAAGCCTACATTTATAATACTCCTATGCCTCTTGGAAATCCCACACCCCCTCTTGATGAAAAACACATTGCTATCAAGAAAGGAAATACAAAGGCAATAGATGAATCCCCCAAGTAGGTGCCTAACATGGTGTCTTTTCAATTTTCCAAAGTGGACACCTAATGAGGTTTCTTTTCTATTTGTTTTAACAACCACCTAGATGTGTATGCATGAATCTCCCCTTTCCCCAAATGGACACCAAGATGGATAATTTCTTTGTATTAACTTATAATTAATTAAAATGTCTCCACTCTTGAAAATTACTAATTTCTTTAGACACATTAAAATGTGTTTAAAATTAACTTATAATTAATTAAAATGTCTCCATTAAAATTTCTTTAGACACAAGCCAAGAAAGACTTCAATCAGACATGATCAATCAAGCTGGAGAACAAAGATAATTCTACGGACACCGAAAAATAGAAGCACAACATCACCGAGCAGAAAGAAGTGGAGCAAAGGTATTGAAAAGAAACATTGATCAAAAAGGTATTATGAGCTTACAATAGATCTGAAAATCTACAAAGTATAGTTGTATATGTGAATAGATCATTTACTATTTCAATTTAACCATTGGATCAAAAAGTCTCTTAACTAAGCAGGACTTAATAATCCTTTATATATTGAGATACATCCCAAGGAGTATCAAAAGGTTTGGTCATGAAGATATCATAGAGATGCCAGATATCAAATGATGAACTACACTGGGTTTGGTCATAAAGATAGCATAGAGATGCCAGATATCAAGTGACAAAATATTTTATTTAAATCCTCTAACAAGGCCACACCTAACAGTGTGTTTTTTACCTTTAAAATGGTTGGCTCTTCACCGAGCTCACTTCAGAAGAGTGAAAATTTTGGGTTACCGGTCCCAAGTGGTTTTTCCCTTAATAGGGTTTCCACGTTAAAAATCCATGTGTTAAATGTGTTTATGAGTCATTGCTTTCATTTTTTTCTTTACACATTACTAAAATGGGATTGATCGGTATACACTAAGTTATTTATTGTATTTCAGTAAATGATAGACTGCTATTCAGTAAACATTAAGAATAAGGTTTAACAGTGAACTCTGAGCAGTAGTTATTTGCTGAGATTATTTCAAGGCATTCATCTTGTAGGACTGAAGATAACTAGATTCTTATAATTGTTGTACTAAGTTTTTGGGTTGATTTATTGGAATATTTGTAAGGCCACTGATTCACCCCCCTCTCAGTTAATCTAAAAATTGGTATAAGAGCTTGTGTACTTAGAAGGAAGGTTTAAAGACCTAAGCAAAAGATCACAAGATGAGAAAATGAGATGTGCCCAAGTTGAACAAAGACAAATTTGCATCATGGCAAAGAAGGATAAGACTCCACCTATCAGGTATTGGAAATGATGTTACTCAATACTTGGATACTAAATATGTGTTTCCTGTAGGACCTCATAGACTTGATCAATTGAGAGAAAAGAATGAGCATAATTGTATGATGATAGAGCTTGCTTCCTCACTCTCCGATGCTGAATTTGAAGATGCCAAAACCTGCACCTCTGCAAAGAACATTTGGGACTAATTGAAGCTAGTACATGGAGGAGATTCTAATGTACTAAGAGCTAAGGCAAAAATCCTAAGAGGTAGATTTGATGACCTAAGGATGAAAGAAGGAGAAAATATCACTCAGTATGGTTGCAGAATCAAAGAGGTAGTCAATGCTATCCGAGGAGTTGGAGGTGTACTTGAAGAAGAGACATTGGTAAGTAAAATCCTAAGAACCTTATTACTTGTCTATTCTATTAGAGTATCTGCTATACAAGAAATGAGAGTAGTAGCAAACAATAATGTTACTCTAGATAGTTTGATTCGTAGACTGATTTCATTTGAGATGAATAAATTTGATAACAATGTCTTACCATCTATAGAGTCTGCATTCAAATTTCTTTGAAAATAAGTAAATCAAGTCATAAACACACTATGAGGAATGATAGTGAAAGTGATAGTGATGATCGAGATCTTGATGATATTGAAGCACTAATGGATAGAAGATTGCAGAGAGGAAAAGGTAAATACAAAGGTAAATTACCACTTGTATGTTTTAATTGTAAAGAGATTGGACACTTTGTTGTAAGATGTCCTAACAGAAGAAAATATGATAGAAGTAATGATAGAAAATATGCAAATAAGTTTGATAGAGGTGATAACATAGATTACCAAAGAAACCAAAAATCTAACAGAAGAGATAACCGAGACTACAAGGACAAAGGGAAGAAATCGTGTTACTTGGCTGAGAATAGAGATGGAGAGGCTGACACCAAATCTAAAGAAGACATTGAGATGATATTTTTAGCCATGAAAGATGATTCAGATGAAGAAGAAAGGTATGTTGAGACTGCACTCATATCCAAGCTTAGTAAGAATGATGTCTAGATTATAGATAGTGGCTGCACTCACCACATTATTGGTGATAAATAAAAGTTTGAAACTTTTGAGTATTGTAATGGTGGATTAGTAAGAATGGGTAATGAATCACCTTGTCCAGTTGAAGGTAAAGGAACCATAATGTTGAATAATGTGATCAAATGTGAAAATGCATATTGGGTAAAAGGACTTGATTATAATCTATTGAGTGTTTCACAGCTGAATAAAATAGGTCACCGAGTAGCATTTGAGAATAAGAAGGTAAATATATTCAATGAATTAGGAAGGTTGATCGGAACTAGTGAACAGAAAAAGGTAACCTATTCTATCTTGATGACATTAACACCATTTGTTTAATTGCTAGAAACGAAGACATATGGTTGTGGCATAAGAGACTATGTCATGTAAATTTTGACAACATGATTAAAATAAGCAATAAAAGGAGAGAAAGAGGCTTACCGAGTGTGTCAAAGCTTGACCATATCATGTGTAAGAATTGTCAAAAAGGTAAAATGAAAAATTCTAATTTCAAAAGAAAAGCCCATACATATAATGCAATTCTAGAATTAGTCCATACTAATCTATGTGGACCCATGAGGACAAAAAGTTACTATGGTGATAGGTATTTCATTCTCTTTTTAGATGATTATTCTAGAATGATGACAGTTATGTTCTTAAAATAAAAATCAGAAGCATTCAAGATGTTTAAATGGTATAAAGATATGGTAGAAAAATAAAGTGGTAAGGAATTGAAATGCTTAAGATCAGATAGAGGAGGGGAATTTATTTATGATGAATTCACTAACTTCTGCAATGAGGATGGAATTAAAAGACAGGTTTCTGCACCAAGAACGCCACATCAAAATGGGATTGCTGAAAGAAGAAACATATCCATTGTTGATTGTGCAAGAACATTGATGATTGAGAAAAGCATCACTCAAAATTTCTGGAGGGAAGCTGTCAGCACTATTGTTTACACATTGAACATAGTACAATTGAAGAAAGACACCAAGAAGACACCCTGCGAGCTATGGTATGGTTACAAAACCAATGTAAGTTACTTCAGAATTTTTGGAAGTCAATGTTATATTTTGAAAGATGATAGAAATGGAAATCTTGACTCTAAAAGTGAAGAAGGAATCTTTCTAGGGCATTCCACCAAAAGCAAGGCTTATAAATGTCTTAAGAAGTCCTCTAACAAAATAATTGAAAGTGTAAATGTCAAAATAGATGAATATGCAGAGAAAAATGATGAGGAAAGTATAAAAGAACCAGAAGACTAAAACAAGTTTGTTTACAATGAAGAACTTGACACTCTTCCCAAGCAACAGTGTATCGCTCCCGAGCAACAAAATAATGCACCCGAGCATCAGGCTGGAAATACCAAAAATCAGGAAATTGCTCAAGATAATGTACCAAGCAATGGAGATCAAAATGAAGGTCAAGATGATGATCAGAATGATGAAAAAAGATCTGAACCGATACTTTCCAAGTATGTCAGAAGACACCATCCACAGAACCAGATCATAGGAGACAAGAATGCTAGAATAAGAACTAGAAGTAAGTCACTAAACACCAGATGTTTAATTTGTGATTTTGAGCCTAAATCTATTAATACTGCACTAGAAAATGAAGAATGGGTGAGTGCTATGAATGAAGAGATAGAAAAAATTGAGAAGAACAAGACATGGATACTAGTACCAAGACCAGATGACAAGAATTTCATCGATACCAAATGGATATTCAGAAACAAGTTGAATGAGAATGGAGAAGTCACAAGGAACAAAACAAGGTTAGTATGCAAGGGGTATGCACAAGAAGGTATTAATTATGGAGAAACATTTCCACCTGTTGCAAGACTAGAAGGAGTAAGAATTTTACTTTCTTATGTTGCATTAAAAGGATTCAAGGTATACCAGATGGATGTCAAATCTGCATTCCTAAATGGAATATTACAAGAAGAGGTATACATTGAACAATCAGAAGGGTTTGTTGATCTTGACAAGAGAAACATGGTATGTAGACTACACAAAGCCTTGTATGGATTAAAACAAGCACCTAGAGCCCGGTATGAAAGACTTCACTCCTATCTCATAAGCATTAGATTTGTAAGAACAAGTGAAAACAACAATCTGTATTTAAAAGAAGATACTAATGATAATATTCTGATTACTAAAATATTTGTTGATGATATCATATTTTGGGGTAATGATATGTTATATAAATCATTTGCTAATGAAATGAGAAAAGAGTTGAAATGTCTATGTTTGGGGAGATCAAATTCTTTCTTGGTCTATAGATTCTTCAACAAGATGTAGGCATATATATCACTCAATCCAAATACATCAAGGAAGTGCTAAAGATATTCAAGATGGAAGATTCCAAGCCAGTTGGAACACCTATGGCAACCAGATGTAAGATGACAAAGGAAGATAAATCAAAAGAGGTAAATCAGACCCTATATAGATCAATGATTGGAAAAATAATGTATGTTGTTCATACTAGACCAGTTATTGCACATGCAGTTGGAATAGTTGCAAGATTCTCTGCTAATCCCAAAGAATCATACATGACTACTGTCAAGAGAATTCTGAGATATCTAAAGAATACCAAGGACTATGGCTTATGGTATAATAAAAAGGGAAAATTTGAGCTTCAAGTATATACAGATGTTGATTGGGCTAGAAACTTAGATGACATGAAGAGAACAACTGGAGGAGCATTCTTCATGGGTGACAAACTTGTCACATGGACCAGTAACAAGCAAGGATGCGTCTTACAATCTACTGCAGAAGAAGAATATGTGGTTGCTACTGCAAACTGCTCAAATATTGCATGGATCAAACAATTACTGGAAGGTATGAATATGAAAATTCTTGAACCAGTGATTATCTATTGTGATAATACCAGTGCAATTAACATTTCAAAGAATCTAGTCATGCATGCTAAGACTAAGCATATTGCTATCAAGTATCATTACTAAAGAGAACAACTGCAAGAAAAAGAAGTGAGACTAGAATATGTTTAATCCAAGCAACAATTAGCTGACATATTCACCAAGCCATTGCCCAAAGATACATTTGAGTACTTGAGAAAGAGACTAGGGGTCCAACCCTTGTCCATCAATCACTAAGATGACAAGGAGGTTACATCAACCTATACACAAATCAAAAGATCATTCATGTTGATAAAAGCAAATAAATGGACTGCAAAGATACATCTCTACACAACAAGGTACTTATCTGTACCAAAAATGAGAGGTATTTTTTGGCTAATACAAAGCTACATTGTTGATGGAAAGGGAAATTCAAGGAATATATTAAATAAAGAGAAAAGAGAAATGACTATGGCATTGTTTTCAAAGGGAGAGATGTAACTTGTAAGGGAGAGATTATATCCAGATGGGAGAGATGTAAAGAGATGTAGTATGTAAGGGAGAGAATACATATGAAATATCCATCATGAGGGAGATAATACATACAAAGGGAGAGATTGTTGTCAAAGGAAAAAGAGATGATCAAGGAAAGGAACAGTCAAAGGGAGAGCACAGATTAGAAACAAAATTAACAACAAAGGGAGAACCAGAATTAGAAGTTGCTACATCTATCCAGTGAAGGGATTGAAGATTGAAGAAAGCACTTTGCAAGAATCAAATCTAAGCTATATGAGCTTACCAAGAGCCAAACATTTGTATTGGTTATAGAATAATAAGTTTGGTAGTTTGATGAACTACAACTGATATATTTCATAATGTATTAGTAGTATGTAGTGTGTTGCCATCAATTCCAAAGGGAGGGATTGATGAACAAAAAATGATTGAATGTTTGAAGATGTCGAGTTAATGATCACCAAAATGCAGAAAGTTAATGCAAGACATTAAATCAGTTAATGTATTGAATTTTCATTGATGTCAACTTGATATAATCTGATTGGTTGTATACATAATGTCATAGAATTCAAAGAACTAGAGAGATAAATTTTATGCCATCAGTAATGCATAAAAGTTCAGTATTCACCCAGTGACAACAAACACTGATGGACAATGCACATCAATGGACAAAGAACCCTGAGAGAAAAGTCACAGTGATGCCCGAGCAAGAAAATTGAGAAGAATTACTGACAAACAAAACTAGAAGAATTAACGACAAGAAAAAACACAGTGTTACCCGACAGACAAATAACCCTGATGGACAGATAGAGATGCCCGAGGACAACTAAAATCATGACCGAGCCAACAAGGAGTTAAACATCAAAAAGAACTGAAGTTAGGAAAATGAAAAAAGACTTAGCTGGAAAGAGATAAACAAGGAGTTAACTGGTTGTTAAACATTGTTTTCATCGACAAGTTTAAAGCCTAAGATAAGATAGAGTTTTAAAGAAGTTTTATGCCATCTATCAAGAAGATATCTATGAGATAAAATTGAAGTAAAGCTTTAAAGCAAGATTGACGAGATTTTTGGATCACACCAAGAACAAGAAAGTCAAGGACTTAGAAATGGTGAGATTATGTCTATAAAGAGACAAGCTAATTCATTATGAATTAGGGGAGTGAATAGAGAAGAGGATGCTAAAGAGAAACTAATGAAGAAATAACTCAATCAGACTTGATCAATCAAGCTGAAGAATAGAGTTAATTCTATGGACACTGAATAATAGAAGCACAACATCACCGAGAAAAAAGAAGTGGAACAAAGGTATTGAAAATAAACATTGATCAGAAAGGTATTATGAGCTTACAATAGATCTAAAAATCTGCAAAATATAGTTGTATATGTGAATAGATCATTTACTGTTTCAATTTAACCATTGGATCAGAAAGTCTCTTAACCGAGAAAGACTTAACAATCATTTATATATTGAGATACATCCCAAGGAGTATCAAAAGGTTTGGTCATGAAGATAGCATAGAGATCCAGATATCAAGTGACAAACTACACTGGGTTTGGTCATAAAGGTAGCATAGAGATGCCAGATATCAAGTGACAAACTATTCTATTTAAATCCTCTAAAAAGGTCACACCTAACAATGTGTTTGTAACCTTTAACAAGGTTGGATCTTCGTCGAGCTCACTTCAGAAGAGTGAAAATTTTGGGTTACCAGTCCCAAGTGTTTTTTCCCTTAATAGGGTTTTCACGTTAAAAATCCATGTGTTAAATGTGTTTATGAGTCATTGCTTTCATGTTTTGATTTACACATTACTAAAACATGATTGATCGGTATACACTAAGTTATTTACTATATTTTGGTAAATGATAGACTTTTATTCGGTAAACATTAAAAGTAAGGTTTAACAGTGAACTTTGAGCAGTAGTTATTTGTTGAGATTCTTTCAAGGCATTTGTCTTGTAGGACTGAAGATAACTAGAGGCTTATAATTATGGTACTAAGTTTTTGGGTTGATTTATTGGAATATTTTTAAGGCCACTGATTCACCCCCCATCCCCTCTTAGTTATTCTAACAAAGTGTCCCTATTCAATGTCTCTTATGAAATTTGGATTGGAGAAAATGAGTTAATTTGACTAGTGGTGATATAAACATAGCTCTTTTGGATGGTGAATGAACATGGGACGCTCTCACAATCAACAAAATAATGAGATAAAGGATGGGAATTATTTTTGCATGATAATAATATAGTCAAGTGGATTCTTAATGGGTTTTGACATACTAATGTATGCATGGATCAAGATCTGTCACCCAAGCTCAAATTAACGAGGGGTTAGTAGCACCGATTTGCAATGGGGGAAATCAATAGAATAACTACTAAATAATGAAACTACAAATCAATAGAATTAAAAGAAATAAAGGAGGTACACAAATGAGTACAAACCAACAAGGCTCGAAGCTTCTATTGTCTCTCTCTACTCCTTTTGAAACACTGTTTGTGTGATGCTCAGTATTGGTGTGGGCAGCGTCTATGAGTTGAGAGCGTCGAGAATGCGATATCGAATTGCTTTGATCGCAAGATGGCTTGATGCTTTAACTAATATGACAGAGTAATGGCGCACGTGAGCTTGAAATCCTGGATCCTTCAAATGGCTATGAAGGGATGATTATATAGAATATGAAAATGATATGAACAATTAAGATCAATCCCAGAGATAGGAGGATGAATAGTTGAGATCAAAGGGAATTCGAGAAGCCATCAGTAAACTCCACCTCTTCAACTGGGAGAGAGGAGATAGAGTTTAGTTAACTAAACATTTGATTATGAGTTACCTTTTGAACTGAAGAGGTAATTTGGAGTTACCTTTTTGAACTGAAGAGGTGGGTGGAGTAACCCATGTAATCAGAGATATGATTAAGAGTTATCTTTTTGAACACGAGGAAAGGATTTAATTGAATATTTAATTCATTTTATAATTAAAGTATTGAACATGTGAGACAATTGAATTCTTTTTGGATTTAAAATTGAATTGTTGAATGAAATTAAATTAATTTAATTAGAAGAATTAATTATTAAGTTTAAATATTTAAATTTAAACTTTTAGGAAATTGAATTTAATTAATTAATGGAGATTAATCAATTAAGGTTAATTAGTTAAATAAAATTAATTATTGAATTAATTTTTGGGATTTTATTAGATGATTTGGGGAATGAATTTAGAAGAAAATAGATGATTAAATAACCATTAATTAATAGATAAAAATTAGTTTTTTTAATGTAAATTTGCAAGTCTGTCCATTTTAGCATGTCTACATTTGCCCCTCTTTGTTACAATGTGATTCATCATGTTCTGTCAAAGAATTTTCAGATATGATCCTGCCCCAGCTTGCCCCAGTGATAACAGGTGGACTATATGCCCCGTCAACAAATTAAGCATAAAAAATGCGCCAGATGAGCATTAATTTGTTGAAAATGTGAATCACTATATGAAGACATGTTTTTTCCATTAGTATGAAAGGAAAAATAGTTTTGAACCATTGATAACACCAACACCGAAAGACAGGTTTAGTGCAATCCGATAGATAATTTCACAAGGGAACCCGATGACACAATTTACTAGTGCAACCCAAAAATGTTACAAGAGGAACCCAATAGAGTAAACCGAAAGAGGAACCCTACAAGCAGATTACAGTGTAACCCGATAGAACATATAACAGAGAAAACCAACAGACTACAGAGCAACCTAAGCACCAGTCTTCTGAGAGACAATTATAAATCCCAAGAAATGTGGATCTGACTTCCACGTCAGATAAAATACTTGTGTTTTATATTTAGCTTTTTTATTAGCTTTAAATCCATTTCTTCAGGGACAAGCAATGTAATTGTAATTATTTTAATCAGTCTAACTAATTAGAAACATGCAAACTAGGATATCAAGGTCAAGTTGTAAACCTTTGATCATAGAGTTATCATTGTTATGCGTGAAACTCATTTAGGTAAAACTCATTGTATAAATAGATGTGTAATTAATCAGAACAAAGACATGTGATGATGATTGTAACCAGGACACTTATATGAATTAGAGACAAATTTTTATGCAGAAGAGAAACCAAAGATGAAATTAGTTATCAAGAACAAGATCCATGGCTACCAAGCAAAACAGAGGTATTGATCAATTACTATAGGTGATACATTGAGGTGCAGGAGCACCTAGGTAAGGCTAGATAGTAACCTAGGGCTTCTAGTTTGATTTTTGGCTTCTAGTTGTATTAGAAAAACCACTATTGAAATAATGGGACTATATGGGTCCTAAAGTGTGTGTGATAGGTTAGGATGCCTCATTAGGTCATTGGTGACCTTATTTGAAAATGTTGTCCAAGTTTGTCAAGTTGTGTACATGTTGCCAATGTTGTGGAAAAAGTGGCATTTATGCATTTAGAGGTCAAATTGGATAAGGGAGTGTTAGGAGACCTATTTGACATTTTAATTATCCTAGATATGCTTTTGGTTAAGTTTCTTGAGTTGTTGACCAAGTTTGTATGCAAGAAACCAAAAGTTGTAAAAGTTGTCAATGTTGTCATTGACAACATTTCTTGCAGTGATGCCTTTTAGAGCATTTGGGTTTCTAACTCTTTGAAACTATTGAGTTAGGGTCAGGGTCAACTATATAAGGCCTCTCTCGACCTTTGTATGAGGTTGGATGAAGTTTTTGTGAATGCGCAATTTCTGAGATTACAAGTTTTCTGAGCAATTGAAGACATTTTCTTGTTTAAAGTATTTTAATGGATTATTTTTTGTACTGTAACTCATGCATATGATAGGGTAGGTGTACTTTGGATTATTTTTATCATTTTTTATGCATTTTTTTTGAATCTTAGTATTTTTGTAAATTCTTTTGTTTTAAGCCCTGTTGCTGGTCTAAACCAGACAGGTTTTGATAATGGAGTCATAGCTCATCATTACACCGTGGCATTTGTTCGAGCTCTTGGAATAGGTGAGATGAATCCTTGTACCATATTTTTGCATAAGGATGGGACTTGGAGACCTTGTTTTCTATTTTTGTAGTGATGCCCCAGGCAAGCTAGTGATGTATGGCTAGGGAACACAGAGCCCTGCAAGAGCATTTTAGTGGATTGAATGCAATGAATGCTTCAATCTAAGCTAGTGGAGAGGAGGATAGATGGATAAGGAGACCCCATTCCCAAGGATAAGGTTGGGTGTTCATTTTTGTGTGCCAAGATAACAAACCCTTAGGCAGATAGTCCAAATGATTTGAAACCCTTAATTTTAGGCATGTTTGTAGCAACCCACTGTACGTACAGTTTAGGGAAGAAAAACCTACTAAATCCTATAGGTTTTCCAAAAGGGTGGTAGAATATGGACTTTTATTTTCATCTTGTTAAGAAGATTTGGTATTTATATGCAAAAAGGTGACCAATTAGGCCTAATTGCTTGTAGCCCTGTTTGGGTGCATTTGTAGTGTTTTCTTGAACTCGATTAGAGTATCATTGCAATTTATGTTTGTAGACATTGGACTTGGATCCAATTGAAATTTTAGTATCTTAAATCTCCATGTGTGATTGATCTTGAACATTTTGGATCATTTAGTGAAGGAGGTGCAAGAATACCTCTATGGGCTATGTTATGAATGATTTGATTTCTTTGTTGGTGTAAACAAGCTTAATTGGTGAAGGATCTTGAGGAAAGAATCCTTGGAAGATAGGGTTTAGTAAGGAATCCAAGATAGGCTAGAGAATATGACTATAGAAGACCCTAAGAGAAGTTAGGGGTTGTGAGCAAGGCTTGTAGTTACACCACATTGTACATGTGAACTTTATTGGATCTGTATTCAGTAATTGTAGATTGCATATACTTAGGTCAATGAATATTTTTTACTACATTCTAACAAGTGTAGAAAATATAAGAAATCCTTTGAGAAGGTGGATTTAACAATCCTTTTGTAAACCTCTTAACCGAGTGCACACTAAATAGTGTTGCTAAAGCTCTTAACAGAGTAGACCTTAACTAGTCTCTACATGTTACTCCTAACAGGGTAAGATCACCAGAAGTGATCAAACTTGTAAGCCTTAACTGACCCCTTCCATTCTGCAGATAGTGAAGTTTTTGTGGGTTTCATCCCCATCGCAGTTTTTACCTTCTAACAAGGGTTTTCTATGTTACCAAATCTTGTGTCATGTGTCAATACATTTCATGAATGTTTACATGCAATTAAGTTTATGAATTGATATTACATGCATAAAGATAGAATAACAGAGATGGTCAATAATACAAGTAATTGATTACATTAAGTGATAAAAGTTTTAAGGGTACTAATTCACCCCTCCCCTCTCAGTACACACCATTCTATTATTTCCAACAATTGTTATCAGAGCTAGATCTCTTATTTGAAAAAGTTTAAATACTTGAGAGAAAAGATCATACAATGGAAAGGTATAAGCTAGACAAAGGTATTGAGAATCAGAAGCTAGAGATACAGATCTTCTATGAGAAATACAAAGAAACAAGAATCAAGATGAGAGAACTACTGGATGAAAGAAAGGTTATGGAATCTCATTGTAATGAAACAGACTATCATGAAAAAGAGATACTTGATTTGTTTGAGTCATCAAGATCTACATCTAGCAAAGTATTAGACACATCTGAAGGTAGCATCACAAGTCTGAATGAAAGAATTCAACATCAGATAGAGAAAGTAAAGATACTACAAATTGGTCAAGAGACACGGATGGTAAGGATGATTGATGTCATGAACAATGTTAGACAAGCTGAGAAAGAAAGAACATTAGCTATTGTTGACATGAGGAAGATCACTGAAAAGATACAAGAGAAAGATTCAAAAATACAAAGACTTACTAAACATCATCATGAGATCACCAATCAGATTATTATTTTGAGTCTAGAGGCAAACCAAATAAACATAGAAATCATTGAAAAGATAGAAGCTATTGGTGAGATAAGAGAAGAAAATGAAAAACTCAAGCATGAAGTAAGAATTCAGAAACAACACAATGATATGATTAAGAGAGCTGAAGAAAGTACAAAAATGATGGATGATTTTCTGGATGGACAAAGAAAAGTCAACAACAATACCAGACAAGGGTATACTGAGCATGAAAAATCACCATACCAAGCTAATCCAAAGAATGTCTACACAAATCCAAGACCAAGAAAGAAGTCATGCAATCACTGTGGAAAACCAGGCCACACATCAAATGTATGTAGGAGAAAAATTAAAGGTATTCCTAAATCCACATCTACATTCATAGGAAATTGTTATAACTGTAACAAGAAAGGACATAAATAATATGAATGTAAACCTAAGGTGAAAGAACCAAAGAAGGAAACCTACATGGAAAAGTATTGTCCTTCTTGAAAAATGCATGGGCACACATATCTTGAATGCAGGAAGAAGGAAAGGCAAGCATGGAAGCCAAAAGATCAAGAAAATGCTTATCAACCAAAAAGAGTCGGTAAATCATATGTTTGGGATTACAAAACATGGGCAAGCTGCACAACATGTGGTAGATTTGGTCACATAGATGCAAAATGCGTGAGGAAATGGACAAGAAAGTCTAGAACCTAGACTAACCCCAGAATGACATGCTTACACTTTTATAGGGTCAGTCATCTAATCAAGGACTGCAGAGACCGAGTGACAGAGACAAGCACTTTTCCCAATGGAAACACCATTGAAGATATTAGAAGAATGAGAAACAAAATGTGGAGGAAAGCTACAAACACTGATGAAGCTGGACCAAGAAATATAATTGGTGACACCTTATTCAAAGGATCTGGTGACATCACCACCCCCACCTAAGCAGAACAAGTAAGTATGGAATTGCATTATACCAAGTTATACTTTACATTAGTTGCATTATACATTGATGAAATGCCAAACTAGCATGATTAAATATGCACTATGGTATTACTTGTTATGAATTTGAGAATTCAATATGTTGGTCAATGCATACCAAAAGTTATCGATATACATACTAATCTAAGTTGTCAATACTTACTGAGAATCATCGATATACATATAAAATCTATGTTGCTAGTATAAACCGAGCATCATTGCTAATCATGTGGAAAGGAAATGTTGTCTTCTCTATACACCGAGATCCTTCGGTAACATGTCAAAATTCAATAGAGTTGACATCTGCCTCGAGCATCACATTTTCATTGAAAATAAAGTTGGCATGACACCCAAGCAATTCTATCTTTGACACCCAAAAAGTGGGTAGAGTATTAATTGCTCCACTTAGGGTATCATCTATAAATAGGGTGATGGAAGAGCTCATTATTCACAAGATAAAAATAGAGCGACCATATTGCAGAGCATTCCAAGTAGATTCACGACATTCAGATTCCAAACAAAAACAACTACAAAAGGTTAAAGTAAGTAACTAGAATCACCAAGCTCACTGTTTGTTTTACAGAAAGAGCCCTAAATTTGTGAAAATGATGACAACCACTTCACAATTTTCCAAGATCAAGAATGTCAAAGAGAAGAAGGTTAATCTGATCAAGAAATCCACTTGTGAAGAACCCACGTATAAAATCTATCCATAGGTTGCCTCACAACCTGACGACGCTGGTGCGTTCTCCAACATTCCACCTAGGGTTTTACTGATTGAGGATTCCGTTCATACATATATTGTAAGATCATCGAGATAGGAGATCTTGAGGTTGAACAAGATTACAAGAAGCTTTGTACAGGCATAACCATCAAGGAGGAACATAAACACATCGAGGTCAAAGGGATAAAAAATATCCTAATGTTCCTGAGGGAGTTTAAAACTGAGTGGATTCAGATAGTGTTGAGCAGAGTGCATGACCAAAAAATGTGGTTGGATGAGATGTGATACACGTTGTTATCGATTATCCTATAACTGACAAGGCCAAGGAACTCAAACACCCTTCTCATCCTGAGATAGAGAAGATGACAAAGGATTGAAGGTTTACACCATCACCGATCCAGAACTAAAGTCTGGTGCATGTGTACTAGGATACAATATATACCAATCTAGCATATTAAACAACATAGCATGTGGAGCAATTGACATTGCTTAAAAGATTGTAAAGAAGGGTCTACAATTAGATCTATATGAGCTTCTACTAAAACAATTAGATGAGAACATGGGGACAATCAGGTCTACAAAGTCCAATTCATGTAAAACTAGTACATTTGAGGCCTAATTCCGACAGCTATCTGTCAGAATTTCCACCCCTAGTTGTTGGCTATTCAATAGATGTAGACGTTGGGGTTATTTCATTGGAAATTGCTACGGAAGTGGTCCCTGTTAGTATTCTGACATTGCGATCCGTCAGAACTTACCTTAGTAATAAAAACCTATTGAAGAATTTCATACGATACATCTATCAGAATGCTGACAGAATATATAACATTTCCATTGAAATATTTGTCAAACATAGAGTTTCTTGCACAATGTACCTATCGGAAGGCCGACAGATATGCAATGACTGAGTGACAGGAAAACCCGTTGGAGGTATAGCAGTCCTGTCAAACCTTTCTGTCAAAAATGTAGTCTATCTGACGTTATACCTGTCAGGATTCTGATAGACATGCAGTGACTTTCCAATAGGAATGCTTGTCGTACGTATAGCACTGCTATCAAAATAGTTGTCATAAGTGACAAAAAATGACAGATATGTGCACTAAAGATAACAAAGCTCAAGATACCATTATAGAGGGTCACCGTCTTTGGTCCATATTACTGAAAAATGTTTTACTTTCATTAGCTCAACAAATGCGAAGATTCAAAAGAATTTAATAGAATATTTTCATGATAACATATATTATTTAAGTTGATGTTGCACTAATTTATCTACTTCACACACTTGTGGACTACGAAGACAATGATAAAGAAGCATCTCCTCCCGTGGCCGCATTACTTAGGCCACATGAGGGGATTCTTATTTATCGCTATCTCCTTAGTCCACAAGTGTGGGAAATAGATAAATTTGTGTAGTGTCAAACTAAAATAATGTATGTTATACATTAAAATATTATCTATTAAATTATTTCAGATCACCGCATTTGATGAGCTAACAAAAGGTAAAACATTTCCTCAATCGTATGGACCAAAGACGGAGACCAACTATTATGGTCTCTTGAGCTCTTATATCTTTAGTTCTAGCTACTGGGTAAGGCCTGGAAGACTTATACCTATTGATCATCAAGAATATTCATTGCCTTGCCTTTATGTACACAGCACAATATCCAATATATTAACACAACTAAAATTGGGTCAATCAGACACCTAGAGCTCTCAAAAGCCCCACTGGAACAAGTTGAAGACTATGGTGTCCATAGTGAACTATGGTGCTTAGAAAGGAATATGATGCATTTTTGGGACACTACTGTACCATTCCCTACTCCTATTTATATTCCATAGTCTCATTTCTATGCTAGTGTCCATTTTTTTGTGTTTGTAGTCATTTGGGAGTGGCAAACCCGGATTGTCATCCCTTTTCTGTGCATTTGTCTTGATCAAGGAGCTTTTTGAATCAACTGTAGGACCCCTTGAACACCATAAATATTTTTTTTATTAAAAAATACTAATTTTATGCATGTATTGGGATAATTTTATAAAAATCTATGAGGGTTGGACATGTAAAGTGTGCCCAAAGTCATTAGGGGACTCCTACACTCAAGGGTAGGATTGGGGGATCCTAAAAAAATCCAATCCAACCTAAACTTCCATAAAATTAAAACATTTGATATGAGGGATTCCATGCCACCAATAAATCATAATTATACCACTTGTAATGCCCATTGGGTCATCCTGAACGAGCCTGAATTGGCTATGATTGACTCAAAACTACTCAAAATTGGTCAAGAAGTATGACCAAGCATGAAGGTGACTATATCAACTTTTGATACCCTAATAAACACTCTTAAATTCATTTTATATCACTATTGGAAGTGTTACGGTGATAAATACAAGAATCATCAATAAGAAGAGAAGCATAAACACGGGTGATTCATGCCCAATACCAACACTGCATCACATAAAACTACCATATACATATCCATCATATTATTACATATTCTCCACATTGGAGTATTTAAATATACAAATAATAATTTTTTTATGTAATGTATTTAATCATTACAATAAATTTTTACATTTGTAAGAATGAGAAGGTAAGAAGGAATGTGAGAAGGAAGTGGTGTGATAGCCTCCATGGTTAATCTCAAACTAAGTACACCAATACCCAATGATGGTTGGAAATTACACCCAACCATGTGGAGCTTGTAGGTTCACCTCACCATGCTTGGAGATAGCCACATGACCCATGTAATTATTTAAAAAACACAAGGGGGATATAAGGCTTACAAAAACGTAAGACATGAAGTATAAACATCAAGTAAGATCAATCATCATCATAAGAAAGCCCAAACATTACATTGAAACATCAAGAAGTGGGATGATTCCACATCATGAATCCACATAGGGTCACTACTCAAGTCTACATAGGGGTTGGAAGTTATAAACTCATAAGTGTGAGTGTCATTGCATAGCATGAAGGGATGACTCATGCGGAATCAAGCAATCCTTTCATGTGGACAAGGAGGCTCAATTATTACAAATCAATGCCCCACAGATGGCCATACCTTCCCAATATGTCCTTATTCAATACGAGAAATCAAGGAACACAGAGGGAATTCTCAAGTATATTTTTAATGTGTTTTCCTCATTATTTTATTATATTATCACTTACATTGGTCAAATTTCCAATGAGTTACTAGGAAACTACTTTGGGCCTCATACCCCTTTGAGAGCCACTCCCTAATTTTTATCCTAACACCCACACCTAGATTCTTATCAAAATCAAATACAATCATCTCAAAATCATCAATATCTCATATTTACAAAGTCATTTTTCAAATATATACATGACACACTTAATTTGGTGCAGAGTGCACACAACAAGAAGTGTAGTGGGCTTACCCTCTTCTACAATTTGATAATGTTCTCAATTTCAATTAATCCTTCAATATGATTGTCTGCACTTCCTTTCACAATACAAGTTTCTGAATCCCTTGTTACATAAGATAGTTCCTCCCAACTTGTTCAATCTCCAATCACTTAGTTTATAGTTTTCTTAGAGACACTCTTCCTTTACCAAATCACAATAATGGATAACTAATTTTCATCAATCACAGACTTCTAATAAGGGTTATAACTTCCTATAGACCCTTAAGACTCCTCTTTCCATAGTTAGTTGTATTCAACAATCTTGCAAACATGTAACTCTCTAATTTTTATCCTAACTCCTATTTGGACTATAATAGTGGTCTCTACCTCAACACAAGCAAAGAACATAGAAAAATCTTGGCAAGTATGGTTTCTAGGGTCCTCTAATACTATCTTTTTAAACCTCAAGCAAGCATACTTTGCAAGTACTGCAAACACCAAAACTCAGGGTTCTTGCTCCTTCTCTGTCAGGCTACAACATTGGACTTTTCCTCCAATGCAAGTCATGAATTAGGAACCAAGGCTATTTTTCATGGGGTTTAGAACCTTCCAACTCTACAATGACCAATCCAAAAAAACAAGCAACCATTCTAGTCTTGCATCTTAAATCAACCAACCTTTAACATGTCTTGATTGAGGAATGAAAAAAGGAAAGCATGGAATATAAAAAGCATCGGGGTATAGAGAAGGACATCTCAGAATGAAAAAAAAAAGACATTTTATTCTGAGGAGAGGAACTTCTCTGTACAACAACTTATAGCCTTTGAAGACAAACCTTCATGCATGGCTATCAGACCATATTGGGGAGGGAAATGCTCAAGAAGCAGGTTTGAGTTTCTCATTGTCATTAGGGTCATTATGTAGATGTTATCAGATTTGCATGTATTTGTATTAGACTGGTAAATTTTAATTCTCATGTGTTGTTTAAACTTTGAAGTATATACAAAAAATACAAATATATTTAATGCTGGAGTGTTTCTGGATTTATTATATGTGCATTTAGTTGAGTAAAAGCATTCCTTAGAAAATTAAAATAATGTGTTCAGTAATGCAACTTCTTTGCCATCAAACAAAAGTATTGAAAAAAGGGCCATCTTTAGAAAGTAGACTCAAACTTCATAACTAATATGGAAAGAGAATGAGGGCAGTAAAGAAAAAAATATTCCACATTGAATAGAGTCACTAACACATCCACATAAGTGAATTAAGAATGAATTCTATACTTATCTAAAGTTGGCTCCCTATAAATTTGAGAAACCGTGTCCAACGGTATTACAACTGCAACATTCCTCCTTTTGGCAGTGGAATTTAAAGAATGGACCAGGATACTATTATAGTACCCTTTGTGAGAATCAATGTAGGCCTAGGGTGCTGAAATTACCACCAATAATTGTAATGCTTGAGCTTGGAAGCACTGCCAGACAGTAAGCTACCACATTCGTAGGATCTTTCCAGGGTAAAAATAAATAAGACAAAATCTAAATGGATGCGTTTAGCAAGAGAATGCCTGCAGGTTCAAATTCCAATGATACTGAAATTTTACCCAATCACCAATAATTTTTAGAAAAGTTTGATGAAGAGGAAAGATGTTTCCTTCATTGAAGATCAAGGATATATCTGGTGCTCTGTATATGCTTTGATCATCACTGCACAACTATTATCAAAAATATTATTTCTTTATAAGTGATGCTTCTATGAATGCTCCTAGAAAAGGAAAGAGAAAAATACATAGTTTTGTAAAATTTGCATGAACCTTGGACTATAACAAAACTCAAAAGGGATTCCATTTATTGTTACAGCACTGGGATCAGATACTTGTAGGTGAAACTGTTGCAGTCCACACATTTTTTAATCAATAATGCCACACTAGCTTGTGTTTCTCATTGAATATGTCTCAGATTAGAAAAGTACAATTTTTCATCTCTGTATCATTTTAAAGCATTTCCAAAATATCACATTATTTGAGATTTTAGGAATAAATGTATATAAAACTTCTACACAATCCTCTATTTAGACGACATAAACATATAATGCATAGAGTGAAATTCTCTACACAATATGCCCACATCATATATATAGAGATGTGTCATTTCAATAAATGTATTCAATGATAACCCCTAAATACTTCTTTTCAAAAGATACACACTAAAACCCCACTTTTCAAAGTTCTGAAAGATATCAACAATATTTACATTCTCACTGTATTTTCAGTTTATTCAATCTTTTTCTTGTTCACTCCTTATTTCTTCAAAACT